>CABFOW010000498.1:153240-205463 GCA_902141385.1 Timema californicum | reverse complement strand
TAATGAAATTATACTGGGCTAATGGACAGTGGAGAGAGTTGGAGAGTGAATCAAGTTCAATTTAAATCTGAGTATTTCATTATGTGCCTAACATTTCAGTATTCCGCTACGTATTAATATGTGTGCGTTGGTTTTGTTTTTTTAAGAGTTACCATAAAGTTAAAAAAAAGGTACTAATCTATTATTATTATTAGCACCGCGTCTTACTACCCGTTCGGGCTATACGCACTTACGCTAATGTGTAATGGTAGGGTGATTGTGAGATGAAATGAAGGACCTACAGTTTAACGTGGAATCCGAACCACGGTGGAGGGCCTGGCATTCCCCACATTCACAAGATGTCTTGTCAGAGGTGAAGGAAGGGTTTTGGTAATCAGATAAATCTGTGCCGGGACCGAGGATTGAACCCCGGCCGCCAGCACAAAAGTCTGACACCTTACCCCTAGACCGCCAGGTCACCTGTACAAATCTAAGTCTAGCAGCGGGGGCATAGCAGGAAAGAGGGAGGCAAGGAACCTCTCCCTCTGTAAATAATTTGTGTCCCCCTACTTCTGATTGGAATAAACTTTTCTACTCTCCTGGAATAAACTTGCCCCTCTCAAGATTTATTTCTCTCTCCTTTGAAATTATCGAACATTAATCTGAAAAATGTAATATACTTATAAGATTTTTTAATGCCTTGCCTTTCTACTACTTTAATTAAAATGCTTGTATTGTTTGGTTTCCCACGGCGTACCACTGAGGAATAATTACATGTCCCACCGGTGGTACGCGTACCACAGTTTGGGAACTGCTGTCCTAGACAAATAAGATAAGAACAAATAAAGGGGGGCCCAGGCCTTACCTCTGGTGCCGGGCCTGGTTTAAACACCTAGCGGGCCTGGGCTGGAGGTCTAATAATTTTAGACATATTAACGACCAACATACGCTGGAGTTACTTTAGCTAAGGCTATATTAATTAATGGTTAATGCACAAGTATGCTAGATGTATTTTAAGTATTGGAGTATCAGTGGGATACATAGGCAAAAGCAACTATACCTAGGGGACTATTAACGGCTAATCAAATTTAGAGTTTTTATAACTAGTGGTATCTATAAAATACTATTTTGGGCTATCATAGCAAAGCATGACTGGCTTTTGTATAAGACCTAGCACTATTTTATTAACATGATAACGAGGTGTTTAAGTATTTTGTGTTTGATTAATTATTATTCTTGGATATATATAGAAAATGTATTACTTTCATTATCTTGGCAAACCCGCTTCAGTGGCCGAATGATCTAAGACAGTAGTTCTCAAACTGTGGTCCATGGTGTTGTGCCAGGTAACCCGAACATGGGACTACAAGAAAATAAATGGTATAACACAATCGTATTTGGTTTCTAAAATTGTTTATTATAGTTTGAGACTAAATTTTCAAAATTAGGTAACCAGTTATCTAACCTAGAATAATATTAATTATACTATCATGTAAAGACTTCCCAAATATCCATTTTAAACAATTTTTTTTGTCAGTTTTCAAAAATTATCCAACATTAAACTGTTCTTTGTTTGAGGGCTTCAATAAAAATCAAAACAACATCCCAAGGACAGACGGAATTGTTTTTGGGTTATGGGCCATATAAAACGTACAGATTAATTAAAATCTTGAATTCGAAATTTTTCACCGTTACAATATTTGTTCTTTTGATTAGAAAGTAAAAAGTGAAATAAATCTAAAATGTACAATATTGACAGGCTAACTCCTCCAAGCTAACTACATTTTGTTTCACAAGTGTAGTCCAATTTTAACCGGAAGAGCCAACATTCATAGAAATGTTACTACAGTATTAGTGTTATTTTATTAATAATATACACTATATAAAAAGTGATAGATCAAATGAATTGACTCGAAGGTAAATAATTTAGTTTCATTTGTAGCTGTCTTCCTATGGAAATTGGACTGTAAAATGTGTATATGAAACAAAGTTATAAAGTTTAAATAGAAAATTTCCTGCTTCGACAAGCGACAGATAGGTAGTATTTTAAGGTGGGTGGTCCGCGTGTGCACTTAAAGTTTATCAAGTGATCCATTGTTGGGAAGCGTTTTAGAAACACTGATCTAAGGCGTCACTCTTGAGTTAGAATGGTCTAGTGATGATGGGGAAATCGGGGTTCGAATCCTAGTCGGGTTGGCCAAGGATGATTATTCCTAAATGGTTTCCCACTCTCATTCGACGCAAATGCGGGTAGATTACCTCCAAAATTATTCCTTCCTCGTTCCTACCCCATTATAGTAATTATCATATATGCTTATAACATGAACAGGTAGTAAGACGCGGTGATATAATTATATTAACATGGTAATATTTTAAAAAAATATGAAATAGAAAAATAAATACTAATAGCGTGCCAGCTGTTCATAATATATGATCAATACCTTTTGGGTTTCAATGTTTTTTAGCTATCTACTGCCATGTATAACATCAAATGCCATGACTTGCTATATCATTTTGCTCGTTTAAAAATAGTTTATCATTTTAGTACTTACCTTCTAGAAGTATAGATACATGCCTCACAAAAATATTACTATCATTAATGGAGTGGAAAAAGTTAAGATATAATGATATAGCTACAATTTTTATAATTAAAAAAATGTTGAGACAAAATATCGTTATACTATCAACTACCATATTTTTTTATTTTACTATTAACTCCCCCACCCACCTCGGTGGCGTAGTTGGCTAACGCGCTTGTCGTGATGAGCTCGACTGCTGAGGACGGGGAGATCGAGGTTCGAATCTCGGTCGGGTGAACTGGGGGTGGTTTTTCCTAAATGCTTTTCCACTCTCTCTCTCTCCACGCAAATGCGGGCTCACTTCCACTAATTTAGCCTTCCCAATTCCTAATCCATTAGAGTAATTAGTACTTAAAGCGTATAACCCGAACGGGCAGTAAGACGCGGTGCTAAATATTATTATTATTATTATTATTAACTCCCCCACTTCACCTGAAAACACATACAGTATGGGGCGGAAACAATTAGATGATATAGGCTGAGGAAAGTGATGGACAGCGTACTGAGGTTCACCCATAGATAAAGGATATATATAGAATGGACACTCTCTGTATAGCAGCTAGAACACGATTTGCAGCGCTTGAGTGGTCGGCCGCCGAACTACGGCTTTAGTGCAAAAGTGTGCTAAATGAATGATATCTTAACCTTGCCTGTTTTTTTGCTAATTAAAAAATATGAAAAGGAAAATTATAAGAAAATATACTATCATCTGGTAAATGCTGGTCTGCTTGCACATTTCTAGTCATTAGTTGTTTATTGTTTGCTAATCAAACATAATAAATAAATATAGTAACACTTTTCAGTTCCAAATTTTCAGTTTCTGTGTTCCTAGATATTTTAAAACTAGCCTTTCAAAGTATTTAAACTACCAGTAACTAGTTTTTACATGTTTCATCATTTATCATTTCTTACTTATCACCCAAACTATATTAAGGACACAGGATTATAAGGGTGACTTTAAAATAACAGTATCAGTGAAAAGAAAACATTGGTAATACTTTAAAATAGTTTATTGTTTAGTATTTCAACACACATTATAATAGGTAAAAGTTTAATTCAACATTGCCATAGAGGGGAAATTAATTATTCCCATACATTAGTAGGCTAAATCAAAGTCTATACAAAGATACAAACACAAAAATTTGAACTTTTACAAATGTTGACCCATGTCTTGATAAACATAAAACAATCATATAATTGTTAGTATTTTTATTATTACTCTATTTAATCTTTAGATTAGTCATACTGTATTTGAAGAGGTGGATTCCAAAACACACTAAGTCATTTTTTTGCCTTTTCATGTGTATACAATTTGAATACTATCACTTCTTTCCCTAGTAATAAAATAAAGCGGTGTGTTCCAAACTACACTGAGAGTATAACAAACAGATGTATTAAATAAGGTATGTATTCTACATGTATGTCTCCCAAACCAACCTAAGTCACATCACATGCGTAGTTGCCTCAGTAGTCTATGACCGAGTGTCGTTTATGAGGAAACATTGCGGTACCCACCAGGAGTCAGTGACAATGCCACTATTAATTTTGATGAACAAAAACCTTTATTTTGGCGTTTACTCGAAAAATCTACATATTAAGTTGGCGTGTTTTGGAATCCACCTCTTCAATTGTGGTAAAATAATATAAACATTTTCACTTATACTTATTGTAAAATGAAATCAATTTGATTACAAGAATAGGCTTGCCAGAACTACACATGGGGGCTCGATATTCTTTACTTTCAAAAAGTGTGAAAAGCATACATTTTGTCAGAGGTGAAGGAAGGGTGGTGTATTAAGATAAATCTAATGTCCTAATGTCATAGACATAGAGTAAGAAAGTAAATTATAAAAGGATGTTCAAAGCTTTGAAATGTCAAAGTTGAAGTCAAAGGTTAAATCTTATTTTCTTTGACACTCATAACCTTCACATCTTCGAAACATTTTGAAGGACTAAGAAAACTTCAGTATATTATGCCCAGATTTGAAATCTCTTACTAAATATGACATATAATAAACAGTTTTTTTACACCGATGAGTGATTGAGATCTATAACATTCGCATAGCTATATTCTGATCCTAATCAGCATCATTAACTGCTTTCTGCCTGCGGCCGAGTCAGTTTAGTCAAATGCCTCCATCTTCCTCAAGCCTTCCATCATTCTGAGATATTAGCTAAAATCTTTTAGTATGCCTAGATGTACCAAATAGAAAATTAAAATTAATATAATAATAATTATTATTTGCACCCCGTACTACCCGTTCGAGTTATACACACTTACGCTAATGTGTAATGGTAGGGTGATTGTGAGATGAAATGGAGGACCTACAGTTTAACGTGTAATCCGAACCACGGTGGAGGCCTGGCATTCCACACATTCACAAGTTGTGATTAATACACGTATTGTCAGAGGTGAAGGAAGAGTTTGGCAATTAGATAAATCTGTGCCAGAGAAAGATGATTGAACCCCGGACCCTCAGCGCCGAAGTCCAATGCCTCACCGCTAAACCACCAGGTCACCATTAAAAAATTAAAAGTTTTATTATGAGCAAACACAAACTTTATCTTTGACTTCGACTTTTCTTCACATATTTTAAGCTTCTCTTTGACTTCACATTTAAATAGTGGCTTTGCACAACCCTAGATTATAATATAAATCAATCACATACAGCTAATTTTTTTTGCAAAACATATTTGTACCATTAGCATAAATATTTGATGCAGTATAAAAATCAGTTACATTGGTTGTCATTATTGCTCTGATTTAAGAAAATATGTTCTCGATTCAAAATCTTGTGTGAAATCGAACTCCAATTTTGTCAAAAAATAAGTTTAGACTATATAAATGATGCACACAATTTTAAAAAATGGATGTAAATACAACAAATAATATATAATTATAGTATACAAGAATGAGATATTTTGTTTGGACACACTAGTTCTGAACACACAAGTTGTTTCATTCACGACCTTAGTTTACTTGGATGACAGCTCAAAATATTACTAGAAGTAGTCCCTAATATATCACTACGCCAACAGCTGACATCTATCACTTTGGATAACTGTAATGAAAACAGATGGTAATATATTAATATGATAGTTAACCACAGTAATTTAGGCCAATATTATTTATATATTTGAGGTCACCACAAAGCTTATTTATATTTAGCCTTTTATTCCACTTAAAAATATGAATATTCACACCACATTTACAAAAACTTCTAACAAACATAGCTTCAAAATGAAGACCAACAAATTTAAACCATGTTGTTGAATATAGCGGTAAATAAGTTTTTTACAACCATGCACCCACGCAGTTGATGAAAATATTTTATTCAGTTTAATATTTAGAAATACGAAAAAAATAATCATAACATAATTTATAAAGTATTAAAAAATTTTTTTTTTTTTCTCTTTTACAAGAAATACAATGCCTGTATTAAAAGGTATTAGTGTGTGCACTATATTGCACGTATCCAATAACGTTCCAAAATGAAGAATAAGTACTTTTAATTACGTTAAAAATTGTTTCGAATTGGATAAAAATAAATTATTAAAAGTAATGAAATAGTATGAGAAAACTTAAGCTTACGTTATTTTAAATGTAAAATATAACAAGTTATTTAAACACTTTACATTTATAACAAAACTGTGACCTTTTACAAGTGTTGGCAACCCAAAACCTAAACACATGATTTTCAACTGTCATCCAGGTAAAAACCTATCACGGACGGACTCTACACTCATATAGTTCATTCATAATCAATAGTCATTTAGACATTGTGCCAGATAAAAATCATATTAAATTCATTCAAGGACCAGTTTTTTCTGAGCATATAAAATGTGTTACTTTTTATGTAAATAGCCACGACAAAAAATATATACAAAAATAAGCATCAGATATTTTGGTTGTGTTTTGTTTGGACACACTAGTTCTGAACACACAATCTATGTACAATCAAATAGGTCATAATAAATAGTTTGTTAGTGTCTATAGATGTGTAGCCTACACTTTGTAACACACCTTTACATTTTTCGTTGTCTATGTTTAAGTATTTCTCCCACCAAAGTCTTCAAACCCAGTAACCTTGTCTGCACTGACAGAATAATTTAGATGTGGCTCAATCGCCATCTCGTCAAAGATAAGGCTGCAATATTTGTCAATTTCTGATAATTTAGAAACTCTTTGCCTTAAATTATTCATGATCTTGGCGTTTAAGCCAGGACTGAACGGAACCTTACTCAACAATCTCATCATTGTCCTTCGAGATGGCAGAGCGAATACTCTAGATAAGAGTCTGTAGCCTTTCCCACTTTGCTTAAAGAGTGAAAGAAATAAAATCTTGTCATCTAGAGTGAAACGTCTGCCCTTTGCCTTGAAAGGTTTGTTTCTTAATTGTGATATTAAAAATTTATGTGTCACATTGTCCACATCCTTACCCCATTCCTGGAAATGTTCTAAATTTGACATTTCTTCTGCCACTCGTAGACGTTTTCGAAAAGAAGAGTTTTTCTTCTTCAAAATGGAAGCTTGCCGCTTAAGTCTCAAAGCTGCCTTATACATGTGCTTAGCTTTCGGTGTCAGCTGATTTTGTCTTGTTGAGTTCACAGCTCGTAAAATGCCTTCAGGAACATTTCTTGAGCCTAAAACAATATAATGATCTATCTCAATATAAAACTATCAAAAATATTGCAATGAAGTGGATAAGTTGTCACGAATTTATGTATTATTGAATTATCTGAGGATCCGCCTTGGTGAAGTAGTAGTCTAACGTGTCAGTCTTGTGTTGGACTTTACTGCCAAGGACGGAGAGAGCTAGGTTTGAATCTCATTCGAGTGAACTGAGGGTGGTTTTTTCTAAAATAATTTTCTACTTTCCTTCCAAGCACATCCTTAACCCATTAGTGTAATTAGCACTTAAGTAAATAAGAAAAATGGGAAGTAAGATGTGGTGTTAAAAACAACATTATCTAAGGAATATATATTATCACATTTTGAAAAATTTGAAAAATGACAGCTGGACACGGGAATCAAACCCGGGACCTCTGGCTTAGTAAGCCAATGCTTGCCAATCACAGATTCATTGCCTTTCTTGTGTTATATCTGAACAATTTCTACTCCCAGTATCACCTAGGTTTAAGTGTGCTGGCTATCCCTCATAATTTAAGCCAAGATTCATTGCCTTAAAATATGAGTGGAGAATGACCCTGAGCACGGGATGAATCCTGGATAGCTCAGTGGTAAAGCATTGGCGTACTAAGCCAAAGGTCCCGGGTTAGATTCCTGTGTCCAGGTGTCATTTTTAAATTTTCAGAATATGATACTTGTATGGTTTCAAACCCTCCTAATCACCCAATTGCTTAGGCTATTGAATAAATATATGTGAGATAATTAGGATACATACGAGATAATTAGTTGTTGTTTTAATTATGTATTTAAATTGACTGTGTGGGAGGGTTGGTTCAGCCCCTTAGCACACTGCTAGGCCCAGTTTAAACTGTTATATGTACTTGACTCACCAGTGGGATCACAGGTTGCCGTTGCATCACATAATGAAAATGAAGTTGAAGGGCCACCAGTTGGTCCTATTTTAACCTCGATACTTGTTGAAGTAGGAAGCTCTCCACTCTGTTGACTTTTGTTGGTCATAAGTCCTGTGAATGAATATAAACACCTTGTAGTGACTGTCATAGAGCCTACTAGCATGTGTAGATGTTATATATTATTCACTCATATGTAATAATGACAAAGAAACATTTTATGCACTAGTATAATAACTTCAATAAAAGTGACAATTTCTCTCATTTAGTAAATATTAGTTAGGCATAATTTTCAATGATATTTTAATTTTATGATTTAATTAGGACCTGTTGGGAAGAACAAAATAAACCCTTTTAAACTATTAAGACTTTTCTTATTTTAAAGTATGGTGTGGTTGGGAACCTATGTTTTTCAATTTTTGTGTGAAAATAATATTTTTGTGAATTTTTTTTAATAGACTTGAAAATTATATGCTACTCTAAGTGTGTCAAATTAAAGGTCAGATCACATGTTTGAAAAAAAAAATTTCAGTGAGACTTTTTTAATTTAATAATGGCAAATCAAGAAAAAATGCCAACTTGACAGTGTTTTCTGTAAAATGCTGTAATCCTTTAGATTACAAAACAGCTGTTCAGCTTGTTCTTGATTTATATAAGCAGAGTGATGCCAGGAAAGAAAGATGTTGTTATGGTTTAAAGGGACAAACCATTAAAAAAGTTATAACAATTCAAAACAAAACTCACCAAAGTGACTATTATTGGTAACAATTGAACATATTTGTTACGACCTACCATCAAATTCCAGCCAAATTTATATCAAACATAAGTTGGGATTATATTAGGCCTAAATTGGAGTATAAAATGGTACTTACCACTTTCAAGCCCAACTAATGGCCCGTAAGGATTGAGAATAGAATTCTTCTCTGAAGGTTCTTCATAGAATCCTAAAATAAAATTTAAAAAATACTATAAATGTATTAGGTACATACTCAATAACTCAAGTAAAACATATTTTATTTCGCAAAATGTAGCCTATGTCCAACTAAGTTATGCACCAGGTACCTCATATATATCTTACTCGTAGGCTATATAAAATACATGGGGCCTACCCTAGATATATAAATTAAAGTTAGTACAAATACACAATATTCTGGCATATATGTTAAATATTGTTCTCAGGTTATGTGAGTTTATTAAAAATAAAATATATTTATATTTAATATACTTTATTGCATTCCTGATGAGAAAAAAATAGCTACTAACAATTAAGCTTTATCTACTAACTAACATCTGTGATATCAGAATATAATAAGTCTTAGACCTACCTGGTAAATGTAAAGTTGGCAGAGAATATGGTTTCAGCCTTTTGGAAGCTTCCATTCTACATGAGGGAATAAAATTACTTTCACATATTCTGAAAGTGTTGTAAACCTGCATCGGATGCATTAAAGCTATTTTGCTATTTTGAATCTTCTTTAGCCATGATTCATAAATATCTTTTTCATATATAGGAAAACCGATGACGAAGAGATGTTTTATCCTCAAATCCAGGAACACAACATTTCTTCACCCCTCCCATTATGAAATTAAATTAACTGCCTAACCAATTATTATCGGTTTTAATAAAATTAAAATTCCTTTTAACACCAAAAATATATAGCTATTTATCTTCCGTGAACACAAAACAAAGTTACAAAGAGTCTGCCATTTTGAACAAGATGAATTTCAAATTTCAAAACAAGCAGCTACGTCATACGCGACCGCAACGCTGAAGCGGCGGGCCGCCGTATTAACTTGGTATCAGGTTGTCCCTATAGAGTGCCCAGCCCATGGGTTCACCTGACGTCTGGTGAAGCTCACCTTGGGGTAATTATTTTCAAAAAGTGTAGTATGTAGTTGCATTTATCTAGCTTGTGAAGATTTACTTTTCAATTATATTGTTATTTTTCAGGTTATTTTACTTCTAATTGTTTCAACCCCATCTCGTATAATTTATTGTATGACCAAAATTAATGAACACGTCTTTCTATAAGCCAAAATGTGGTGATAGTGGTTTATTCAAAATTTATATGAGCCAAAGCGAGTAAAGTCCACTAGACGGACATTTAAGGAATCTGTCATTGGAGGTACCTACATAACTTTCGGTGACCTGGTGTCTAGGGGAAAGGTGTCAGACTTCTATGCTGGCAGCCGGGGTTCAATCCCCGGTCCCGGCACGGATTTATCTGATTACCAAACCCTTCCTTCACCTCTGACAAGACATCTTGTGAATGTGGGGGATGCCAGGCCTCCACCATGGTTCGGATTCCACGTTAAACTGTAGGTCCTCCATTTCATCTCACAATCACCCTACCATTACACATTAGCGTAAGTGCGTATAACCCGAACGGGTAGTAAGACGCGGTGCTAATAATAATAATAATAATATTAATATATAACTTTCACTTTCCAAACTAAGTGATAGTATCAACACATGAGCTACTAGCCCAACTTATAAAACATACACAACATATAGTTTCCCCCCCCCCCGCCCATCGATATTTTTAGCGCTGCTTCTTAGTGCCTGTTCAGTATATAAACACATGTACTAATTACGCTAATGACTTAAGAAAAAATAATGTTGAATTTAGAGGAAGTGTATCCACATTTGCATATAGGGAAAGGGAAAAATCATTTTGGAAAAACCACCCTCAGTACATCCGGCCGGGATTCCAACCCTGATTTCCCTGTCACCAGCAGTCTAGTCCAACACGAGAGTGACACCTTATACCATTCGGCCACTAAGGCAGGTCATCCATCGATTAATCACTAGTAAATGAGAAGAATCAACCTCACCATTATGTTGTTTTTCTTGGCATGTCAGGAATTGAATCCATCATTAGCTCATTATTTAAAGAACCGACGACTTATTTAGTAACATTAAAAAATAGAGCTACAGAAAAAAACAAAATATTTCATGTCAATTTTTTTGTTTGTCACCCCGTCTTAGTACCCATACAGTTTATTCACATACATTTGTTACGCTAATGAAGTAGGAATGAAGAATGTAACATTTTAGAGGAAATGCACCCGGAAATGCGTGCAGGGAGATTGGGAAACCATTTAGTAAAAATAATCCTCCATACACCCCAACGGGATTCGAGCTCTGAACTCCACGCTACCGGTAATCCAGTCCAACACGAAAACAGTACTTTTGGCCAATGGGACCACCACTGTGGGGATCAAAATGAATAATAATATTGTAAGACGTTCAGGTGTCGTGGGTCAGCATCACAAACAACGTGAACATTATGAGCTACAATTTTGATGTCGGGGTACATACATCATTTGGCAAACGTTCCAAGTCACTATTTACCCTACACAGCAGTCAAATATGCCACTCACGCACAACACAGTTATCAGTTTTAAGTTTATTATTATTATTATTAGAGGTATTTAACATGAACTTCTTGGACTGACTGATTACATCAGTACATCAGCTTAAAGATCCTCTTTTAAATGGTTTACAATGCGTCAGATTCACCACTGTGAATACAGACAAAACAAATTTAAATGTAAGGATCAAATATAAATTTAAATATCGAATCAGATATTTATTATTAGCGCAAAGGTTTAACTTCCCAACTAAAATTCAAACCTTCGCGGAACTATTAACCTTGACACTTTTAAAGAATTCGACAGAATTCCTACATTTTAATATTTAATATTAAAATAGAAAACAAAGTTTTGTTACTTTATAATACTTGTAATTTCTCACTAAATGAATGGGTAAATTTTAAAGTCGAAACCTTATTAGCCAACAAAAATAAGTTATTATAATATTTACTCCAAAGAAGACACGTCTACAAAAATAACCTCTAAAGGAAACATTATCAGATTAAAGAATTAAAACAATTACTGGTAACCACACGAGCAATACAATATTAATATTTAAACTAAATATTTCAAGCCAAAAAATGAATAAAATAATGTAGCGACCCAAATATTTCAATAAATCACAAATATACTAGCGCCCAAGCGGTAATAGCAAACATTAAGTGTTACATAACAGAATTTACTTTCAAAAATAAAACCTTTAGCAAAAAATTACAGATGCCTTCACTGACCGATTTCAACTACATAATAAACCTAAGGGTTCAAGATAATCAAACCCATAGTTGAAATATAAAGTTTATATAATCAATAATATATATATATATATATATTTATAGCCATCCTTGCTAGTCCTGACTAGTATTTCTCGTGGAAGTGTCGGATTTAATAGTCTTCGATGCTAGCTGAATTCTAGCTATATATAGGTCTAGTTGATGGATTGGTAGGTGGGAGATTTCCTTATTAGTAAATTGAATATTAGTAATATAACGTCACATGCCAAGCAGCTGGTTGATATGCTACGCCTCTTCAGTCACGTCCGCCAGTTTCTTGGTGTGTTGTAGATCCATTTGACTTGTTCCCAAGACTCGAACACCAGACACATGGTGAGCGGCTGCAGACCCTAGCTACGTTCACTCGGTCGCGTAGACCAGTTCAAGAATACGAGTGGTCCTCCTGTAACTCAGTCGGCCCAATCAGAGCATTTCTGGATCCCTCTATTGGAACATGTTGTCGCTGAATCATCCATAGCTTCTCTTCTCTTCATTATAACATTTGGTGTGAACAAGCAGGTTATTTATGTCACACTAGTCCGGAAGATACAACGAGTGAGTAGAGCACCTATATCAGACATAGTATGATTGAGATATTTAATAATGCTGGATATCTATGATTATAAGTTAATTTGGGGTGGTAGTATACTAGCTAGTCTTGATAGTAGGTATTTATATTGCAGGATATCTATATGCATAGGTTTATTTGGGGTGGGTAACATTGGGATATTAGCAGTACAAACTAATGTGACAGCTTTACATTTGAGAGTGACATTCTGGATTTATTTTCCCACAAATGTCTTGAGGGCAGCTTCTCCCCCTTGTTTAGCCATATCACAATTTACACTATTATTCGCAACCACACCTGACAATAATGACACAAGGAACTCATATAGTCGATGGAATGGAGAGTGGAGTCTCGACCAATAAGTGACACAACTACCCGCGTGCATCCAAAATCTTGCAAACACATTTTTTTAGATGATGCAAATTGTGGAGAAGACACCATAGAAGATGCGATTCTTCTCCAAGATGAACTCTGTTAAAATTAGAAGGCTTTGAATTACGAAACTGGTAAAAGTAATACGTCTCAACTTCTTGATTGGGTGCCATGGGAACATAGAGAAACCCCTCTCTATTTTCGGACACCAGAACAACCATTGTTTAGCAGTCTCGGGCTCCAGTGGACACCTGACTATGTCAACTTCTCCTATCACATGCGAGTGACAGGAGACGCCCACAAGCCTACAAAGCGTATCATTCTCTCAATTGTGGTTCAAATCTATGCTCCTTGTGGTTGGTTAACTCCTGTCGGGTTCTGGGCAAAGTTTTTCATCCAACTGTTATGGACAATAAGCCTACAGTTGGTTGAACCCTTGCCTGCTGACATTGCTAAAAATTGGGAGAGATTTTTGAAGAATATTCCCGTTTTAGAAACCATTAGCGCTCAACGCTATTTCAATCTCGCATCTGCTACCAACATTCAAATCCATTGATTCTGTGATGTAAATGAAGCAGGGTATGTATGTTGCCTCTACCTCAGATGTTTTGACCCCGACAACAAAGTGACAGTTAGTCTTTTCATCGCCAAATCACGTGTATCACCCCTCAAAAGAATTTCCATACCTCGCTTGGAACTCTACGCCGCTCACTTACTTGCCAAACTTATGTACTATTGCACTGACCTCTTATCAAAACATTGCAAAATTGACTATAACTGCTTGGTCAGACTCTATGATTGTCCTCTCATGGATTCATACACCACCATATCGGCTCAAAGGGTATGTGGCCAATCGTATCGCACAAATACAAGAATGGCTATCTCCTCACACTTGGATGCATATCACTTCTTTCCACAACCCTGCGGACTGTGACTCTCGAGGTTCATCCCCTCCAGATCTCAACGGTCATCCCCTGTGGTGGTCTGGTCCTCCGTGGCTCTGTCTTCCACCTGAACAGTGGCCTCGTTCTCAATTCACTCCTGTAGCTGGAGCGGCATTTCCCGATGTCAAACCCTCACAATTTAATGTTATAATTGTTAATACTTCTACTGATTCGATTAAAACATTACTGCTCAAATACTCGTCATGGACAAAACTCATCAATAATATGACCTTTGTACTTTTCTTCCTTAAGAACGGCATATAAAAAGATCGCCAAACAGGACCCCTCAGCACTCAAGAGCTCACTGAAGCCATTCAACGCCTCTGTCAAGTTATCCAAGCTGAAACCTTCACCACCGACATAGAACTCATCAAGGCTAAGAATACATGCAGCACGAAACTTCAACGCTTATCCCCGTTCCTGGACAACCAGTGAATATTGAGAGTAGGCGGACGAATTAGTCACTCATATCTGGCTCATGAAGCTAAACACCCTATCCTGTTAGCAAAATCACATCATATTGTCAACCTGATCAATGATCAAAATCATCTCAAGCATCTCCATACTTGACCTCAACTGCTGCAGTTTATTTTGTCTCAACAATTCAGGATCCTCTTTGTTTGCAGCACAATTAGACTTCGAATTTTCAAATGTATTTGTTGCTTTCACCACAGACAAAAGCTCATAACTCTAATGATGGGTGATCTACCTGGACCTCAAGTGACTCCCTCACTTATATTTCTCAAATCTGTAATGGATTATGAAGATCTATTCTCAGTGAAGTTACACTCTCTCAGACGCCTCTAACCTATCTCTGCTTGTTTGTCTGCTTCTCAACCAAACCAGTTCACCTCGAGGTCATCACAGACCTTACCTAGGATGCATTCATCGCTGCCCTCGCCCGCTTTGTCTCAAGAAGAGGGCTTTGTTCAAACCTATATTCAGATTGTGGTACAAACTTCATAGGTGCCTCTCATCAGTTGAAGAAAACCATTAACAATTATCTAGCTCAAGACCGCACTCAACAACAGCTACAATGGTTTGCATCACAACATTCCATCAAGTTTCACTTCCAGCCTCCAGCCGCACAACATCAGGGAGGACTTTGGGTATCTGCGATCAAAAGCGCAAAATACCGACTCTCAAGAATAATTACTGATCAGATATTGACCTTAGAAGTGTTAATAACGTTGACGACTAAATTAGAAGCTATGTTGAACTCTTAAACTCAAGTCCCTCTATCCACTGACCTATGTGAAATATATGCTATAACTCCGGGACTCTTCTTGATCAGCTCTTCTCTTGTTGCCGTACCTGAAACCTATGCATCTTAAATACCATGCAACCGATTGAAAAGATGGAATTTAGTCAAATCACTCTCTCAAAACTTTTGGAAAAGGTGGCAAAAGAAGTATTTACAAACCCTTCAGAATCGCTCAAAATGGACAATGCAGAAATCTAACCTACAAGCAGGAGATCTCGTACTCATTCATGAACCCAACACACCACCTCTGTCTCGGCGTCTTGGACGAGTCATTTCGATCTCGCCTAGAAAAGATGTCATTGTACAAGTTGTACATCTGCGCACCCAACAGGGAACATTTTCAAGGCCTGTTCTCAAAGTGTTTCCTCTTCCACTCAATTAGGGTTGTATATTGTTATTATCTCGTTGTTTTTAAGTTAGTTTTTTTATTGCCTTTTTTGTCTCTTTAATTGGTTTATCTTGTAGTTTTGTTTCTTTAGTGACTGTTGTTGTATCTTTTGTTCTACTCATTCATTGAACTGGTAGTTCAAGGGAGGCGGTATATTTAGTATGAATATATCTACTGAGCCAGCTGTGCTCTATTCTTTGTGTAATTGATTATATTCATTAGCACTAGGTGTCACTTCCGCACTGACCCTTCTCCTCTAATGGCTCTAGGCTCGCTAATCTCGCGCTTTTTCTTAGTATAATGGGAAAAACTGTTAAAGCATTTTTTAACTCTCGAGACACACATCTATGAAACTATCTCGTGTGAAATATTAATAAGTGCTCAAGAATTAAGATTGGGGTGCACCAGCTATCATCTCATCACTCCAGGTATTCTCAGTCACCGTTCACAAAGGTAGGCTCATAGCTAATTAATCGTTTCTCTCTATGTTTGATAATTTAACGAACGTGTACAAAATCTCGCCTGTTAACACTGCACAATGCTTATACTAAATGTATTCAATACATATGTGAATAGAAGGTAGTGTTTTTTGTTTGTATTTTACTGAGTTTCTGAACCCAGCTCTTCAAGTTTCAGAGAGCACTGTAAAGGTAAAAACAATGTATATTAATACTAAAAGGATACTTTAATCTTTTTAACATGTTTAAGAATTGTTATGTTTATAAAAACAATAAATCACAGCTATTAAGTTCATTATTTTATTTGAAATTGTTCCCCCATAATTATACCACCTCAGACTTCCTGAATTTTCTGGGAACCTGATGCAAACTAAACACAGGTAGGGATGTTTCAAGAAAACTCAATGTATTTTCTTGCAGTTGAAAAATTACAAAAAAAAAAGGTCCCTAGACATCCGCTTCGTCAATCTGTTTTGTCACTTCGACGAGACGCGAAACCGACTTGTATCGATTGTCTAAGGAGGAGTACGTATTTGTGTGATTGATGATTATGGAATTGTTTTTAGAATATTTTCAACTATCGGAAAAGGCCAAAATTACCGTAAATGTCAATACCATTGAGAGGCAGAGTTGACTCAATGTTATCTTAGTGCATGTGGTCTCAGCCTTTGGATTTGAAAATAAAAAAAAAGTCCAGTTTCAAGAAATATAAATGATCCCCTTTAACTAATAACATTGCGAGCTTAGTGAAGAGTCCATATAAGTTGCATTTTTTTTGTTGAAGCCTTCGAAATAAATATGAAGGAGAGGTGTTAAAAGGAAGAACATAGTTGTAGTATAATAGAGAAGAATAAACTTATGTTTAAAGGTTAAACATGTAAAATAGAAGCCAGTCATAAAGTATTCCTGTGCTATGTATCTTGTGTATAGATACGTTATTTTGAAGCTTAGAGTAGGCAGACATTTTAGATGGCATATAACGAGGAAGGTGAACTTGAAGTAAAGGCAATAGCATTCTTCTTGAGAGAGAATTGTACTCTTCATTGGGACGAAAAAATTCACTTCAATTCACCTTAAAGATATTCAAATCCTGACCTCAAGAGTTGGATCCAATCAAGTTAAAACTTATCGATAGCAAACATAATGTTGTTGGTACTCATTCTCCAGCCTAGTATCAATCAAATTTATCAAATTCCCAAACATAAATTTAATTTAGATTGTTTACCAATCTTTATTATGTTTTTGATTACATTGTTATATAATATTATAGATATTTTATTTCATTCGTATCTGAGAAAAAGATGTCAATAAATCTTAGATTATTTCACGTTCCATCATGGCTTACAGGTTGAGAAGCAGTGAGAGAAAAATAACAAAATGAATAGATACAAATTAATCAATCCTTATAATATAAAACAAAAAGTTTAATTTATATTTATTTTCGTGCATACTTAGCCTATTTCAATAGTGTTTATAGGAAGTCAATTTCACTTATAATAATTTTGTATATTTATTTATAGGCCTACACATTTTTCAACAGTTGAAATAATCCCTTTCGATAGGTGGTCATACACACGCGTTGTTTCCCGCGAGAAAAAATGGCGCTTTGTAACAACACAAATAGCTCGTATAAAAGAACGGAGCGTGGAAAAAACCTCCCTCACCCACACACGAGAAATCACCTCGAGTAATCGCGAGTAATTGAACGTGACGTTTTGTTACCAAGGAAAAGACTGTGTGTGTGTATGGACAAAATATATAATTTATCGTGTCATCTGGAATAGGTACGGTGTTATGTATACATTTACAACATGATTATTTTATACCATTGAGTTTCTAGTGGTGTGTGCAGGGTAAGTTGATGTGGCAAGGTTCGTGGGGGACAGAAAAATAAAATATCCATTGTTGTTTGTGCTGTTATTGGTATGTCTGCTGTTAAGAGTTACAGGCAAATATGACGTTTATGTCAAAATAAGTGGCTAGCCGAAAGGAAAAATAATTGTCAATTTTTTTTAAGTTCTGTTTGGAAAGAACCTCTCATTGACTGTATTATTTTTGCAACAAAATATATATCGGCTTTTGTATCCACTTTGCATTAAGATTCTATCTGACCATCATACCTAGAAGTTTTAAATTTCTATTCATATAATCCTTAGACTCCACTTTCCAGGGTGCCTGATATGACGTAAAAATCTTAAATTTGTTTGAAAACTCTTTGCTAGCATGGTGAGGGTCAGTCATGTTTCATTCAACAAAAAACATTTCAAATACAGTATGAACTTCGCTCTCAGAGTAAACACAGGTCAGAATAATTCACGTGCCGTGGCGTGGATTAGCGTACATTAAAGGACACGACACTCCACATGAAAGAGCGTCACAAACCTTCCTGCGCTCAATCGAGACGAGTAGTAACGCCACTAAAACACATTCTTTCCCGCGTTGTTCGAGAAGCGCCATTCTTTATCGAGGGAAAGAACGCTTGGTTGGAATTCCATGCGCTATAACTTTACACTATAAGCTACAGCTACTAGTATTTTTAGATTATTGCATAAGAATTTACAATCTATCACTGAAGAACTATTTACAAATAAATAATCTAATTTTCTGTATATTTAGTGCTACACAGTATCGGAGATGAGGTGGTAAAAAAGGTGCCTTCTAAGTGAAAAAAAATAAATATTTAAAACTTTATAATTATCAACTATCTAACACAAAAAGAGTAAAGAATAGAGTTAA
The DNA here is from genome assembly GCA_902141385.1 of Timema californicum. Lineage (NCBI taxonomy): Eukaryota > Metazoa > Arthropoda > Insecta > Phasmatodea > Timematidae > Timema > Timema californicum. The sequence continues at coordinate 186,489 of CABFOW010000498.1, read as the reverse complement.
TATTTTTTTTCTGAATACATCATTGTTATATTTAACATAATGACCTAAACGAATATTGAATTTATTATTTGCTTTAGGCCAATAAATACGCCATTTTCTACACACAAATTTTATATCACAGACCAAATTTCAAATTATCAACTTAAAGACAGTACGTTTAGTACTATACATATGTGTACAGCGTACACTCCATCAACCCTGAAAGGAAGCAGTCATACCTTGATAGATTACCTTATATTTTAAGCTAAACTATAGTGGAATAGTCCAAGGTAAGCTTGCTACCTTAAAGGGTAGACGAAGGGTACATGCACGTACGACTTCTTAGTTCAGTTGGTTGCTTGTTTGATCTAACTAGGACCCTGGGATTGATTCCTGGCACAGCTGGGTAATTCATAATGGGTGAAATATGTATTTCCCCTTTCATAAATATGTATTTCCCTTTTCATAATGATGAATTGAAGACCAGGGAAATAGGTGTTGCGTATGTTTTAAATTAGGCTATCTTATACATTTTATGCAAAAATCATCATTTGGTTAAACAATGTAGGTTTAATATCCATATTACTAATGCACACAAGTGCTAGACTTGGCATTTACTATTTACATAGAAGGACAAATCTGTATAAATATCTTTATCAAAACCACCCAAATTTGAAAAAAATATATTTGTGATATTATCTTTTGCGTGACTGTCATAGTGGGTGACCTGGTACATAAAAACATTATTTGGCACATATCCGGGTTAAAATTGAACCCTGGCCTTCCGATTGAGAGTATGAATTGCAATCTACTACACCAACAAATCCAGTCAAGCCCCAAAACGTTTAATGATTGAAAACATGTTTGCGTAATAAGCAGGGCTGTGGAGTTGGAAGCATTTTGGGATGGAGTTTGAGTCTGAGTCAGAGTCGGAAAAGATGTACCGACTCCAACTCTAGCTTCAAATACAAATTTATAATATTATAAAAATATTTGATAAATATATAATTTTAATTTTATACTTGTTTAATTCCTTACGACCAATATTTGTTTGGATTGACAAATTTATTTAAATATACATTCACATTGCCAAAGAAACTTCTCATGACGTAGTCTCTATTGGAGCATTTTACTTAAGTAAACTTATTATTACTAATTTATATACTTTAACCATTTATGAAGAAGTAGAAGTTGGCGTTGCATAATATATAAATATATGAGTCGGAGAAAAATGCTTGGCGTACCAATACCGCAGCCCAGGTAATAATAGGGGAATATTATGTCCGCTTACTGAATCTAAATACATAGAATACAATTTTATGTCTCTTGGATTAAGGAAACCGACATATTTCAAAAAATCTTAGGCTTAGAGTGCTTTATTGCCAAAGGAAACGTCTTAATATGATTTAAAGTTAAGTCAAGTTATATAGTGTGAAGCCCCTTTATCAATCAAAGTCCATTAATTTAAATCAGTTGATATATGCTCCCCTTCACACGGACAGTGCAATAATTACAATTATGCTGATATTCATTGAAATATCGCTCTAAAATTACAATCTTGTATTGCATATTGGACAGCATATCAGCCCTCCCGAGTCACTGATGTTTGTGGTATCTGATAGCTCGCAATACTATTTGTTCGTTAATTATGTAGCTGGCGATTCCACACGTCCATTATAGACTCATCATTAAATTATGAATGGAGAATGACCCTGATAAGTCTGGTTGAGATGATATTGCTGTGAGCTTTTCTAACTATCATAGCTATGCGATGAGAGGAGCTTCCCCAGTAAAACTGATTGTGTGTTTAAGTAACATTGTCATGAATAGATAATATATTATTATAATAAGGATAGACATACATAAGTTTGAACTAATTAACATATAAGTATCATCGCTCTATCACTTAACACGGTTTAAAAGACTGATTTGTCCTGTTACACAAGAGAGAGACAAGGGTCAACGGTGTATATAAGCACGAGAAAGGGACAAGGTTCAACAAGGAGATAGAAAATGAACCACATTTGAGTGAGGGAGCAGGTATCACGATAAAGAATGGCAATTTCTCAGAATGTTGACGTAACGTAGATAAGAATACGGGAAAAATAGAGGAGGGAATAACCAGTCAACTATATCTATCAACAAGAGCGTTTCTATGTGAGACCATCAAATAACAAAATATTCAACATATCAGCCCCCTTAAAACCGATAGTCGGTTCAATTAAAAGTAGTGAAGAGTTAGAGCTAGCAAGATAAAAAAATAAACAAGAAGTAAACAAGAAAAAACATTATTTGAGGGGTAGTGGGAAGACTTTAACTTCAAGAAGGTTCTCGTCAAACACAAGTGTAAATTGGGGTGATGGCCAATGCTGGTCTGAGGAACATAGCCAGAGAGGTCCATGCCATCAAAGGGGGTATTTGCTGAGTTGGTGTGGTGAGATACTATGAGAAGCACCCAGCAGGATTGTCAGCCAAAGAAATGTGAGATAACATGTAATGTGGAACCCATTCTGGAATTTACGCAATGCAATTCGCGATGGCTACCTTCAAGAGGTATGGGTAGTTTTGAATCCATGACAAGATGTTTGATGAGTCACACTATGCAGTAGTTGATTCAATATTGCGATGGGAAGAGAGAGGAGAGATGCAATATTTCCAAAGCTTGTAAATAAGATGAACTACACACAATTAAAGGAAGAGTATTGAGACGCACTTTAGAGGTGCAGCATGATATTGACCCTTTTTTTCCCTTGATATTGAGAAGTACATCTGAAATAAACATTAGTGGCGTAATCTTGTTCTGAGTCATCAGAGAAACCATAAAGTTTTATATTGTTAGCTTGAGAAAGTGAGAGAACATAAACATTAGCTTGTTGAAACGAGGGTAATATATTAAAAAATATTTTCCATGGCGTAACAACTTCATTGGGAATAGGTAAGTCCCATAGAAGTCAAAGAGTCCATAAATATTGAATCAGGTATTTCTGGAGAGAGTCAACTCCACGGATCATAGATTTGTGCAAGGGCTAAGAGAACGTTGCGTGTAGTGGGTACAGTTTCATACATTTTGACGCGTGATCCAATAAGCCAATGGGCTGGGGAAAAGAGATGGACAGACCTGGTCTCCACTTAGCTATCAACTTCCAAAAGAAGAGGAGTTCTGATACGTTCCGATGGCCCAAACATGAAAACGGTGGACTTTGATGAAAAAAAAACTCCAACCTCATAACAGGAATTCGAACAAATGGGGCAAACTTCTCATAAAAAATCAACTGGGGAAAAAATAAAATGAGCCACAATGCAATGACTGGGTAAGATTGAATGAGCTAGCATAAACAGGTACAAACTTGATCAATAACCAACCATAAAAATCACAAACAACAGATATGAGATTTTTTATGAAGGGTACGTAACAACACCTATATAAAATGGTGCTGGGCAATACCAATCTGAGTTAATGACTGTTAAATCCCCGACATGAGCTTTTTTTATAGGGGGATGCGTGATTGCGTAGAAATTGAAATGGGTGTTAATCTCATACGCCGCCCGTACTGCCGACGAGTTGCTCTAGAACCTTTCACATGCCGCGCGTGGTCTGAAAACGTCTTTTTTGTTAACTCTGATACATAATTTGTTTATTGAACATTTATTTGTATAAAGTATCTATGTAACCCGCCTCGGTGGTGTAGTTGGCTAACGTGCTTGTCGTGTTGAGCTCGACTGCTGAGGACGGGGAGATCGAGGCTCGAATCTCGGTCGGGTGAACTGGGGTGTGTGTTCCTAAATGGTTTTCCACTCTCCCTCCACGAAAATGCGGGTTCACTTCCTCTAATTCAATCTTCCTAATTCCTAACCCATTAGCATAATTAGTACTTAAGGTGTATAACCCGAACGGGTAGTAAGACGCGGTGCTAAATAATAAATAAAACATCTTAAATAGATCAATGTGCACACTTCATATGCATGTCTAGCGATACTAAATTTCAACCCCATACATACATAACAATAGTAGCCTATGTAAAAAAGCATAAAATAGCTAGTTTGATCCCTTTATCTCATGGACTATAATGATTTGAAAACATCGAAATACTATTTATATAGTATAATTATACACTTGTTCAAATAGTGCAATACAATATTTTGTATAAACTTCTGGGCTCATTTAGAATGTATGCTTATAACACTAAAAATTAGTGATACGTGGTTAATATAATTATATAATTTGGTCAATTTTGTTCTTTTTTGCCAGGTTTGCTTAACTTCAAGTCTAGGAAAATGTTGTTAAGTATTTTAGATGAATTAGGAATGCCCATAAAGTTAGTTGGCTTATTCAAATGTGTTTGAAGCTGGGTCGTAGCTAGAGGTATTGGCGCTCAGGGAAATCAGTAAAATTACCACCCCCACTACTTCCTCACGAAGGTCACAGCACTCGTCTAAATTAGCCTCGCTGCACCGTGCCTCTCAAATATTCTATAGTCAAAGTAAAATGTATTGTTACCTACGCCAAATCAATCCAAATAATTGAGTTCTGCTTTAATTTGGGTACCATCTGGACACCATTTTATTCTTAAAGTATAATTAAGTTTAAATTCTATACATCTTTTTAACTAAGTGTTTAAATTAATTTCACATTTTTACATTCATAAACAAATATCTACGTCTCATTGGCGCCTTCGTCCAACACGGTACCCGGGTTGGATGCCCCTGGTGAGGCGCTTCTGCTCTGTTTGAAGGAAACTAATGGTAACGTGCGTGTGGGAAATAAAGTAACAGATACATTTGAAATACACATTGGTCTCAAACAAGTAGATATTTTACTCATCCACTATTTAATTTTGCGCTTGAATATGCAGTCAGATCTTTGGAAGAGAATGCTGGGCGTTATAACATTAAAGGGCGTGAATAAATGTTTGAATTATACCAGATTATGTGGAGTTGCTGCTTGGACAACGAGGAGGTAGTTAAATGGGATTAAGAATTTTTGTTTATAAGCAGCAATACATAGGTTTAGGAGTGAATATGGATAAAACCAAGTAGATGATTGTAGGTTCTTATGTTAAAATCCTATATTCTAAGGAACTTGTTTTATAGAGATCGGCTACATGCGTTTGGTAGAAATGGACAGATTCAAATACTTGGAAAGTGTGCTAAGATATAGTAATATAATTCAAGAGGAGGTCAGAAACAGAATTCATGCAGGCAATGAATACTCTTATTCAGTTTGTAAGCTATTGTGTCATTTTTTGTCGATACATTTTAAACCGAGAACATACCAAACTATAGGAATCATTGTTATTTAAGAGTGTGAAGAATGGCCTTTCATTTTGTACAAAGATAATAATTTGAGAGTTTTCTTGAATAAAGTACTGAGAAAGATATTTTGCTCCAATGATGAATACATAGGATAGCGGAAAAATTTACATAGTGAAAAACCTCATGGCTTGTATATATACCTAAACATATTTAGGATAAGGAAAGCACGCAGGTGATGTTGGGCTGTCATGTACTGCATATGATAATGACAGGCGTGTACACACAATTTTAGTTGGTAAATCTAAAGATACAATACCACTTGGTTGGCTTGGACGTAGATAGGAGTTGGTAAATCTAAAGATACAATACCACTTGGTTGGCTTGGACGTCGATAGGAGTTGGTAAATCTAAAGATACAATACCACTTGGTTGGCTTGGACGTCGATAGGAGTTGGTAAATCTAAAGATACAAGACCACTTGGTTGGCTTGGACGTAGATAGGAGTTGGTAAATCTAAAGATACAAGACCACTTGGTTGGCTTGGACGTCGATAGGAGGATCGTGCGAAAATGGGTTTGGAGGAGGCTGGGTGTTAAGTCAGGGATTGGATGGAGGTATCTCAGAATAAGGTTGAATAACAATCCTGCGTTCTGGTGGTCTTGAACAGTTGAGTTCTTTAAGGCCAGTTAGTTAGTAAGTGTTAGGTATAGTTGATCTAGGTTTAAGTAATTATGGTGTGATAAGTTGGTTTAGGTTCAATTAGATTCAGCAGTTTTGGAGTAAAATTATAATTTGTAAATTTATAAACGATACTCTGAAACTAATCATTTCTCATTTGACGTATTTACTCAGATAAAGTGAGATGAATGTAATATTGATGTATATTTTTTCTCCCAAGGTGGTGGACATCATGAAGACCAACGTCGAGAAGGTATTGGAAAGAGATCAGAAACTTTCCGAGCTTGATGATCGGGCAGGTGAGTATCATTACATGTGTTCTGTTAGTTTATTGGAAGACACAAGTATTGTTATCAAAATTAATAAAGAATAACACCATAACAGTATTTGTTCTGTTACATGTAATGTAAAGAGAGTGGTTATATGAATCCTGATTCTTAATACAGACGTCAGAAAATTTCCAAACATATTAATTAGGGATGCATTCCCCTCTTTTCTAAGCTATGTTTCCAACAAACCTATACTTTATAAATACTGTAACAAGCTTAGTGTCTAACAGTGGGACCAGCGTGCTCTCATTGTTTAGCCTGGCTGCACTTCCTGTTCTCTCTGTCTCCCTCCTTGTCTGGCAGGTAGGCAGCGGCCTATTCACTTGATTAGGGGATTAGAGGGGGCAGGGGAGAGGATATAGACAAGTCTGGAGGGGTCTGGGTCCTTTTTATTCTGGCCTTTTAATTCTAGAAGTGGAGGATTCCAGACCCTTAGCTGGCACCACCCCTATATATATATATATATATATATATATATATATACACACACACACACACACACATACACGTTCAGCTATAGCCAAGTGTTCTCAGTTCTTGGTTCTCAACCAGTGAGTCCGGGAGTGGACCAGCGAGTCCAGTGTTCGTGTTACGCGTGCCAGTGTAGTGTGTATGGCGCTGGGACCTATGGTGGGGTGCCGTGATTGTCTTTAACATTGAAACTTGAAAGTAAATGGTACCATTAACGAACGTTTAAGAAACTAATATTTGGATATCTAACTAGTTATTAAGTATTTTTGTTAACAAGCTGTTTACTTGAGTTGATGTAATTCTATTTTATGTGTTTTCATTTGTGTATTGATTTACAAACAATTGCCTATATTATCTGAGTCAGTGAACTGTTTAGTTAATTAATCCAGTGTAATTTTAGTTTATGGGTTTTGATTTGTTTATTAATTTAAAGACAATTTATAGTATTACTTAGCTCAGTGAACTGCTTAGTTATAATTTATTCAGCGTTATTTTATTTATTATGTCCTTATTGGTTTATTTATTTACATAATTACTTTGAATACCTAATTTGTTGAATAGTTTAGCTGTATATTTAATTCTGTGAATGTTTTTGAGTGGTGTTTTTAATAATCAAAACCTTGGGTGATACGCGATTATTTTAATCCATATTTTACCTGCAACATACTCCAATATCCTCAAAAGAACTCGTGGCTCGCATGGTAACGTGTGTCCAGCCCCCGTGACCCTCCCAGGTCACGCGCGCCCAACGTTACAACACGCAGATTATATTAGAGCATGCTTTACTAAGTAGCTAAACCTATGAAAATAGGCAGTTTATTAGGCTTAGCCTTAGAACCTGGGTTTTTATTAACTAGCTATTATAAACACTTGGGGTGTAGTATTGAAAGAAAAGTTTCGATAACAGTAGGTATTGGTATCAAAAGAGTACCGGTAAGCAGGAAGCTATATCCGAATATCTTTTTAAAGGGTTCTTATTTACGAAAATGTTTATGATTTTTTCTTCCTGCGTCTTATACTAATTTGGTAAAAACAGATAAAGCTTTTAAATCAAAATAGAAATTTTTCTATATGGCATATTAAATCACCAAAAATTATTAATAATGTAATCACAATATTGCAAAAGTTGTGTGTCTAGCTTATTTACGAACAAAGTAGCAGGAATTTTAATTCAGGTTATAAGAGTGTAGGTGAGCCCAGCAACATAAATTATTAAAAATTATTATTTCTTTCGATATCATTCAGATACCTGGTTGTAAGTACTAACACGGATAAAAGTATCGGGTGGAAAATTATCTAAAGAAATATCTTTTCACATCCCTAATAAGTAGGCCTACTTCTCAGGATTGAATCAGGCTCCTCTTCAATTGTGGTGAACCACTCTAAACAACTAAGCAATGGGGATGGGCCCAGGGTTTGATTACACGTAAGTTTCTTGCACGAGGGTAATTTTTCTAAAAATATTTTATTTATCCCTGGTTTAGAATAACACATTCTTTCACGATCACTGTCAACGTTATTTAAAATTAACCTCTTAGTAAGCTCCATTATTTGTTATAGCCACCGTCTATTTAAACTTTTTATTATAGCCTATGAACAGTTTTAATTTTGGTAAAGAGAGCTAGTATTAATCAGGAAGAGGTTTTTAGTTCAATGTAACTTATTTTAATTTAGATTTTAAATTACTCAATCACATTTTATAACAATTATTTCTTACATATCCAAGATATCTATCTATATCAGACCGTAAAAACTACTCCTCCATAGTATATTTTACAATAATCATTATTGTATTTAACCTGTCTTATTGGTATCAATGAATTTTTAACGCGGCTCAAAACATATCGTTATGGAAAAAGCTATATTATTCATAGCATCCAAATACAATTTTATATCAATATTTAACATTTATACCAGGATGAGAAAGGATAATTTAAAGAACTTCGGCAGCAGTTACCTGGAGCCTAATAGTATACTTAATAATACTTAGCACCACGTCTTACTACCCGTTATACGTTTAAGTACTAATTACGCTAACGGCTAGGAATAGGGGAGGTTAAATTTAGATATAGGGTAAAAAAAATCGGTTTTGTGATATAGCCCTATAAAATCTTACTATCAAGTTAGAACAAAATCCCTCAAACCGTTTTGAATCCGTGGCAAGTTACAGACAGATAGACAGAAATGTAAAATTCACTCTTTTAGGTTCGTGTTCAAATAATACGTAATATTTCGTCATAATCTAGAGATCGAATATTTCATGATCACAATACTTTCTCTTGACATGTGAAAGTTAAAATTGTTAAAATTATTATCCTAATTTACAATTTATTGCCCACTCCTCAGTCATTTTACCATGAAAATTATTAATCGATACTAAGTATAACTATATTATAACCATATATACTTCACTGATAGAAGTTATAATATTTTACATATTACTAGTCAAATTGAAATGAGTTAGGTAGGCCTGTATCAAAATTCTGTGTATACAAACGTTAATAAAAGTGTAATAGTTAAATTTTAAGTTATATAAATGTCCAAAAGATTCCAGTTAGTATAAATCCTTAATCCTTTAATCTTCAAGATAATATTTTACCTGAGTTTACCTAATGTTATTTCTATTTATCGGGATCAACTCTGCGTAGGATGATCATAAGTTCTTATACTCTTTATTGAGCATGTCTATTTTTAACTTTCTTCTTATTTCAAATGGCAGCAAAATAAAACCTCTGTTCTCCCTGTCTACACGAAGAGAAGGGCCTATGCAACGTTCTTGTCCGTCACGCAGCTCGTGGCCACATTCTGTGGTTTGCATGTGGGACAAAATCAATATCTACTTCTAGAGCTGATGTGTAATTTGATTACTAGACTTTCTCTTCGTGTCCTACGTTCTGAATTGATATGCGTTTAACCTCTAGTCTTATTTATTAGTTTATTCGATTTAAGGCGTAAGACATACAGTACTTTTGTAACGGCTAGTGACCGAAACCTAACTAATGGGGACGTTAGAAATGTATTATTGAAGTTATTAACTATCATTAGAAGATATATTAAATTGGAATGGTGCATAATCTCAAATCTAACATGCTCAAGACAATTATAATATTTTTTTTGTTTATGTTCTAAACATATTTGGTTATGTTTCGTTAGATGTTTGCTTTAATTTTAAACTTTTACATTGATTAAAGCCATTTAGGAACTTTCTATATAAGTGGTTTGACAAGGTCTTATGGAGAGTGTATATATTATTTAGCTAATGCTAGACCTATTGAGATTTTCATAAATTATATAGTTGTCAGATGCTCATTTTGATTTTTTTTTGACGTTGGGTCTATTTAATTTCTTAGCCAACCAATTATATTAGTACACGACTTAAAAACTAATTTAATTCTTAAACATACATCAAACACCTCCCTAAAGATGTCAATTAACTACAGTTAATGTGACAATTCTGATTTAATTACTTATTAATTTTTAGATTATTCCGTAAATCAAGCCCATAGTATTTCAAAAGTGCTACCGACTCATCTAAGGTGTCAAACAACTTCATTTTTGCTTATATGTTGACTTTAACAGGGAAATCTCTACATTATAAAGTCTATGACAGCCACTGCATGGACATAAAAAAGGTTCAATATTCACGTAGCTAGATTCTCCTTTGACAAATTTTCATTCCACTGTCCGCAACCCAATGTGACTATTTTCACTGCTTACAAGCACCTTGTCTATATAAAAATAAAAGGTTCCACAGAGCTGGCATGTACTAAAAGTTATTGTTGGTGAATTTATTTATCAACTAAAAATGTGTTCTTACTTTGAAGTCTAACATTATGAGTACTAAGGAATTTATATCATCCACTATAAAATTGGATGTCTAATATTATATAAATTACCCCTTTTAGATACTTTTGATCTCTTTCGAATGTAAAAAAGGGTATAAAGTCTATAAATATACTTACTTTCTTTTCGATTATTTCTCAGATGCCTTACAGCAAGGGGCATCACAGTTCGAGCAACAAGCTGGTAAACTAAAGAGGAAATTTTGGCTTCAGAATTTGAAGGTAGGTTTTATTATATTATAATTCTTTGAATAACTATATTTTACATACTATGAAATATGTATAAAACTGTATTTTTATATTTAATGTTTAATGATGGAAATATTCGGAATTTATTAGCATGTTATAATAAAAAGCTTAATGGCAGGTATTTGTATCTCTTTCAACTAAAAAGAAATATCCTTTAGACCTTCAGCTCACAAATCAAGAACTACCAAAATGACATTACATTTTATTTATAGCACTAATTTTGTTCTGACTTTAGTTAAATCCTTCCTAACAGGTTAATTAAACATTTAGTAGTCATTTGGTTACAGACACATCTTGGAAATCAGGATGTAACTGAGCTGATTTGGACAACTTTAAAAATTGTTTCTGTTGAATTAAAAGCAATAAAAATTTAAAATAGTCACACTGTATGAATTTTATATAAAGGTTCGAGTTAGTCAAACAAATTGAACACTTACTAAATTTTGGTAACACAAACAATTTAAAAATCTCTCTAGCTAAATTTGAATTGGCAATAAACGTATAAAAATATGTCTGTATAGATCTACGTGCAAAGAAAAATATTGGTTCAATATATAATATAGACATAAATATATTTGCTCAAATATAACTGTCCTGATATTTTAAAATAAAAATAATCAATATGCAATAATAATACAGTCCCTATTTCAATACATTAAAAATGATAATATTGCTTGCTGTACTGTTTTATAACTATTCACAATAGTGAAGGTTTTTCACTGGCATAATTTAAACAAAAAAATAAACACTTGACTAACATTGACTGAGCATAAAATCTACTTGCACTGATTTAGAGCCTCAATTATAATCTCATGAATTTAATATTTAAATAATATCGTTGTTATAAACAGCCTCCTTCCATGTAAACTTTCTCAACTAAACATTATCAAGACTGGGACTTGGTAGCGATTGCTTTTATGATTGGCTTCCTTTCTACATCACCCTAAATAACCATATTGAATATCGCTGGTAGCGGTTCGTAAAGAAAAACTCCGCTTTAAAATTACTTTAGCCTATCAAGTTGAAATAAATTTGAGACAGCCGAAATTCCAATATAGATGTATATGAAATAATATGCATGGCCTAAATTGGTATTTCTTTGGTATGTTTACCTGGCTAATAGCCCACATCGGTGGGAACGCTGACTAGATACCAGGGTCATCTAGTCTGGTTTGACGGTTATGAAAAGCTAGGTCTTAGAGCTTGGTCGGGTATATTGAAATGATTTTTTCTAAATGGTTTCTGATTCAGCCTTTACGAAATTGAGTAAACTTATTTTAAATTCCACCTTACTCATCCTTACCTCATTGGAGTGAGTGGTAGTTCACAGAAGGAAAAGAATTGTCAGACGCCTGGCACAAAAGCGTAGCCTACTATTACAAAAAACAAAAACAAATATATCGAATAAAAGCCCAAACCCTTGGACCTAGATAGCTGAAATTTTGCACAGAGGTTCCCTTTATGATATAGACAAGGAATAAGGCCGGATTTTTCGAAACTCTTATGGGATAGGGAATAAAGAGGATTTATATTTTCGCCTTAAAGTTGCCTTATTTCTTATTAGATCAACGCCCAGCCCAAACCCTTGGACCTAGATAGCTGAAATTATGCACAGAGGTTACCTTTATGATGTAGACAAGGAATAAGGCCGGATTTTTAAAAAATTCTCATGGGATAGGTAAAAAAGAGGATTTATATAATTATTATACCACAGTGGGTAACGGGCAACGCTGTGCGGGACTGCTAGTATAACATAAACATAATATGTATATGCGCAGCCGCATGCCCCAACGTGCCTCTCTGGTGCATATAGTTGCATGCCTCATGTTGCATGAAAAAAGGCATAGTCTAAACGCACCTTTCTGGAGAAAGTTGGGAAAAAACTATTCCAACCCAATTCAAAGTAGAGTGGGAAAGCTGCTGCGTGGGCTGTAGCAAACACGATAAGTTATAGTCACGTTGGGATCCAGTCTGACAAGGGGACGCCAACGTCAACGATGTATGAATAATGACATGCTACTACTACTCCTACTACTACTCCTACTCGTCCTATGAGAAGGAAGAAGAAGGAAGAAGAAGGGAGGTTTCTTGCCCATAATTCCTCTGATTACCGTACAGAATGTGGTAAAAGAATCATGAAAGCCATCAATAGTTCCAAGGTGAACAGTAAACATGAGGCGCAGAGAACTAATGGTATGCTCGAAGCTATCATTATGAGAAAAGGGGTGTATCTACGCCCGTTCACAAAATAAAACCGAGATTGAGATGCTACATAGATCAGCTAGCACCAAAACGGATCTGCGTATGTAAGCTAAAACCTTACAAATTCCATTCTTTAGAGGAGTTTTCGATAGAGAAAGTTTAATGGACTTCCATGGAAGATAGAGTATGTCATCGTCAATATCGATAGAGATACTGGTGAGGGTACGCAATGGGTAGCGTATAAAATACGGAAGACGTGCGGAATACTTTTACAGTTTCAGTGATAAAAGAACACTACTCAAACCAATACGATATTTAGGAGATATACAGATAATTTCTAATTATAAATGGTATTAAGAGTAAGGTACCGTATTTTGCGAAAATCTCTCCCAAGTCTTCCTGAGAATAAATGATCGTGTTGATGATCGATATGCTTATGAGGCTTACGTTGACAGGACAGAGTTATAATAACACCATGTCTTATTACCTGTTCAGGTTACAGACACAAAGAGAATCAATTTCCTAATATCCTGTTAAGTTAAGAGAACCGCAAAGAAAAATGGCTTATTTGACTGCTCATTCTGGCTAAGTTTAGATCCATACCAAACAATGATGAACGCAATAATTGTATTTCGTAAGAAAATAGTATATCATCCCTCTTGGCACTTACAAGTTTGAAGCATTTGACCGATACTTGCAAAGATAAGTATCGAGTGATGTCAAAATCTCCATTATCGGTAATCCAACCAAGCAATAAGCTGGTTTACTTTACTCAAGGTGGTACATTCGCTTCTTTGCTAGGTTTTAACTTTGTAATATTTCTTGCGAAAAAATGCACATCTCAACAAACAAAATACTGTAAATATCCTACACGTGAACGTTATCGAGTACCCATCAATGTCAAACAAGAATTAATCATTGTTAATTTTACGACTGACCGTAACGATTTACAGTGATTGGCTACTCCTTCTGTAAAGACACCTTCTGAAGTCAAAAATGAGTAAAATCTCTTGGCTAATGTCTCATATCAAAATGGAAACTTGAATCATCCCAATCTGCTCAATTACACCAAGGTTGGGTGGGTATCCGATCTACCTTTCCATACTTGGGAATTGTACAATTACCCTAACGTACCTGCCTCCAGGCATCATGAATGGATTGTAGAAACTTCAACATTGATGGTAAAAGCTCTTCACTTAATTTTCGCACTTCCCTCGGGATGTAATAATAAGATGGCTTCAATTCTAAACATGTTCGATAAATGTTATTGGATGGCTAAACTCTACCTGAATATGTAATGTGCCTTTACGAAAATATGAACATATACCTTAACCAAGATTCTTCCTCAAAAATGATTGAAGACTATCCTAATTTCCAGACTTTGTTCTACGGAACAAGCATTCCATTACCACTACTTGACCCTGCCAGATTCAAATCGCAAATACCCATCCTTATGCTGGAGGCTAGGCATCAGGAATAGAATTGGTCATAACGTGTCGTATAGAGTTCGAGACGGAAGAAAATATTCCTGAGATCACCAGATTGCATAAAAAATGAACGATAGAGAACTTGTTCTTACACATTAAATTGATTAAGAGAGGTGGGTGTTTATCTTTTCAAAATCTCCCTTCATTTGAGAGTATCTTTCTCTCGCATAGAATTAGAGGAACGTGGATTTGGTAACGAAGCACCATCATGGACTGTCGTGGTGGAGTGGGGAAAGTTCGTACTCGGATCTCGGTTCACATATGTTCTCAGCAAGATAGGGAGAAGCCGTGGATGACGAAAAGATCACGGAGCTATATTTAAGCATCAGAGAAGATAGCGTGGCTATAGAGTATCATCGCCAACAGTGATGGGGAAAGTTTTTCAGAGTTGGATGATCTAGGTTTACCTTCCCTGAGAAAGTTTAACACCCTGCCCAGTGTAGTTGATTGTTCCAGATATTCTGGTACCACCTACAACTGCGCTACGGTAAATATTTGATTCCTCTGTAAAAGCTTTGATCGGTCAGAAAGTATGTGATTTGGCCAATACAAAATGAAATGTGTTAGGTAATTTCCTCCCCGCTTCATTTCATTGCTCTGATCCATAATATAAACAGTATTTCGATTTCAATCAGCTGTCTTATTTATGTGGTGAAGAGATGGATAATGCAGTCGTTTTTGACGCTGGACGATATGGGATGAAGGTGCCTAAACGTACAACTAAGGAGAAGAAAAAGCCGTCCAGTGAACGTAATGAGTCAGACACCGGGAATAAATTTGTAAGATAAGACAAAAAGTGCGGACCTAAACTCAAAGCCAAGAAAAAACTATCTTAACAACGTGTACCAGCATAAAGGGTTTTGTTCTATTCATAGATTTTGAAAAAATGTAATATGCAGAATATACAGACAATTTTACCATGAAATGTTTGTCTTCAGAGAAGAGTGCGAATATATTAGTGTTATTGACAAACTTACCTAATTACCCTTTTGAATATCTTCATTCCACGTATCAGCACCAATGGCTTAGGGCCAACCATCCTGTCGGTTAGGAAGAAGGAACGTGTCATAGGGCAACATTTAAAGCTGTACCTTCACGCATATTTTTAAATGAATGGTAAGTGTACAAGGAATTATGAATACACAAAATAAGATATTTTTTTTCATTCCAAAACTGTTACTACAATTATTATTTATATTCCAAATTTATCTTCGATAGTTTTTAAAAATAGCTTTAACAACGGTACATTAAAGCCATAAAAGTTTGATGCTATTCAACTCTTCTTTTTTTAATAAACAAAGTTCAGTCTTTTTGGTCCCTTCTGCACCAAAATGTCAGTTAATTCCTCTGAGTCTACAGATATTTCTCTGTGGATGTTCTATTTGGGAAACCATTAGGCCTGGTTTCTCTCATTGGATTCATCAAGAAAGTCTTGATATTTCTCAAAGTTGAAAATGTTTTATCAGGCTTGATAATAAAAAACAGAAAAAGAATAAAATATCTTCAAAAGCACACGCACATTTGGGAAAAACAGTTGTCACAAATGTACAGGCATTAACCGCGTTTTAGGCAATAGCATGTATCTTCCAGTGTATATCTTAGCTTTCACACTTGCTTTAGGCCTACTTTCTAAAATGTTATATTATAGTTCAAATTCAGTGGTCAAACAGTTTATCCCAATGCCATTAAAATAATTTGTGTAAAACTCAACCAGTGTCACAAATAAATTTTCTATATCGTCTGTAGACGCACCTTCGCCAGTAGGTAAAATACACAAAATTTCTGAGGTTATATTTGTGCTTATTGAATGTTGCTCGGAGTTTAATGAGCAGGCAATCTATCAATGTGAGGAAAACTGCATGTTGGAAGTGCTCGTCAACATACTATGATGGCTTATTTGATTTATGAATCTGCCATCACTCCTTTACCAATATTATTATTATTATTATTATTAGCACCACGTCTTACTACCCGTTCGGGCTATACGCACTTTACCAATATTGGTAAGATAATTTGCGAGCCTGTGTTTCCAGCTATATCCTCGCACTTTTCAAATGTCTTGAATTCATCGTCTGAATTTTCCCTCGTTCTGGTTAAAATTGATATAATTTCCTCCGAATGTGAAAGAGCAGCCGCAAGTTCAGCATCTGTTGACTGGAGTTTTTGACTAAAGGGTAACTTTTCAGCTGACAACAGAGCTACTATAATATCTGGTTACTGTATAGCTTGGAGTAGAATAAATGCATTAAATGAGGCATCTTAGTTTTCCCTCTCTTTCAGCACTGCAGTTTCAGAATGCTGTATCTGAACAAGAACCATTACAATTTCATGTTTTTGAACCCACCTGGTAGGGCGAAGCTGTTTTAACTTGGAATTTTGGGACTCCGGAACAATCTCATCAAGCTTTTGCTGCAAAGCGATTTATTGCTTCTGTGTGTTAGAATAAATCATATGATTTTTGTACAGTGCTAAAACAGTTATTTATGGAAGTCACCCCAGAAAAGTTTGAAATAATTGCTAGGTTCAAACTATTTGATAAACAGTGCGTGAGAATGGAGAGCCTTTAGATACTATTCAGAAATGTATTCCTGTGCATCTCTAAATATTCCATTCATGGATGCAGCATCATCACAACCCTAACCTCTAAGGGAAGTAATATTTACGCATCTTTCTTGCAATCCATGAAGAAGTGTTTTTGCTACATTCTTGCCTGTTAGTCTCTTTAAAGGCATAAACTGCTGAAAGCATTCCTAAAGAGTGTTAATTTTTATCATGTTAATATTTAATATACCATAAACAGATAGTAATCTTCTCTAAACAGGAAATATAATAAGTTCCACCTGCTAAACCAGAGAAACAATTTGAACTATTTACCTCATAAAATTTCTTTCTAGTAATGATGGCATTAGAGGCTTCAATGATCTGATTAAAAAATTTCCATTATTTATGTACGGTATGAAGATTTTTACCCGTAGGATTGAAAATGCTTCCTAAGATTTTCATCACCAACTGTTCTCTTAGTAGAGGTCAAAAATGTCCTTCATTTTAAATTGGTGGGTTATTTATATCAAATAAACCATAAACTACGTGACCCCGAATGGGGAAGGTTTGTCGCGCACATAAAATCATCATATCAATCGTAAGTCTCAATAATGATCTGTATTATGCTGCTTGATTTGCTCGCAATTTGTCAATAGACTCATAAATTAAATGTTTTTCACCGTGCATAATTTTCAGAAAATCGTTAACCTTTAAATTAATATTTCTGTGGCAGTTTGTTTTTGGGTGGCTTTCAAATTAGTCAATGGCTTTCTACCACTCACAGACTTAATTGTGGCCATTTGATCCGTATGTTGTGAACATGACATACCTATTTCCTCAGGAGCAAAACCATGCAAACTTGTCCGCAAGCACTAGCTTCTCTTCGAGAGCGCGCAGGCCATTTATACTTTTTTAGACAAGAAAAAAAATCTTCTGTTTTTAACACCAATATGCCTATAAGAGAGTTCAAAATTTTCGTATGGAAACCAAATATTTGTCAAAATATCAAATTTCTCACAATAATTAGGTGTTAGACCTTTGATTTTTTAAATGAACAAATATATTCAACCTGACTTATTTCTGGGCGTGAACTTGTGGTTAGCGCATGCCGACGACACTATGATCTGTTTGAATGAGGGGAACAGCTTCATTCAAAGACTCACTGCTAGTTATTTCAATTCCACTGCCACCACATTGTTTCTTGATCTTGACACTAAAGAACCTCATTATTTTGTTGAGTTTACGTTTCCAATTCATCACGGCACAAATAAATAAATGCGTGCACTCATTACTCAATAAAAAAGTTAACGAAAACTGTGTTTGACTAGGATATGGACTCAACTTATTGATTAAGTGAGAGTTTGTGGTGACACCTGCCTTTGCTAACTAAAGAACAAACTAACTGTAACAGTAACAGATCACCAGCAAATTCACGATTTCAACTAGTCCTTTCAAGGTTCAATAAATTTCAGGAAATACTCCCTATGACACAGAGATCAGAGGAGACCAAGAATTATCTTTTAAGGTCCAGAAGCCAACGCAGGAAATCGCTTTTGTGGCTGGTCACTTGAGTGAAAATTTTGAGAAACGTGGACCACGATGATTGACCGGTGGGCATGGGTATAGTCAAAACCCACCAGGCGCGCTCCTATTAAGAGAGTTTCAAAAGTTCCAGCTTTATTAAAAATAAATGGATGTTGTAAAGACCCCATTCGCATGTAGGCCTATTTAAAAATAAATTGTTTCAAAGATAACTTTCAAAAATATTAAGATACAGACACGCCAGTGCTTTAATAAAGATTGTATTTATCTTTCTTTATGTTTTGGGTTAGNGGGGGGGCTTGAGCCACCTTCGTGGATGCGCCACTGCCCCGAAAACTAACAAAATATATTTCCTCTTATTGTTTACTAATTTGTATAGTAAAATTGCTTCTCTGAGTTCTATTGCACAAATTATACTGTCTAATAGAATTACTTCCCTATACTGTTTTGAGTAATAACCTTGCTTCCCTGCACAGTATTTAAGTTTTATCTATGCTTTCTTTACTGTATTGTCTAATAACACTGTTTCCTTAAGATATATTGCGTACTAATTTTTATTCTATGTCTAATGTTCTAGGTTCTAGTTTTATGTTGAAGAAAGTGTACTTTGAATTCTAATTCAAATCATTATAGTGTATTCAAGTTTGTAAACTCGTATCTAATTAATTGTTTAATTTGTTAGATGATGATTATCATGGGAGTTATCGGCCTGGTAATACTCGCCATTATAGTAGGTAAGTACTTAAAAAATATATTATATTTATTATATTATATATTGCTGTAAGTTCATCATTTAATGAGTTTGTTACATATATTTGTTCTCAAAATCAAATAAATTGTATACGTTTTATCAGCAAGCTTCCCATTAAAACAAATATGCTCCAAAATTTCATCATTAAAATTTATATTAGATTTAAATATTTTTAATTAATTAGATAATTTTTTTCTGGCCATAAAATGGTATAAACATGAGTTAATAAAAAACAATTCTTCGAAGCCTTTTATTAGTATTCCTGAAAATGTTACAACCAGGAAAATTGAGTATGGTTTGTTTTTGTTTCTTCATGAATGAATGTATTATGATATCTCTGTTACTCTCGATTAAAAATATGGTAATATATTTTCAATAACCTCAATTATCACATTTTTAGCTTGGAAGCAAAATAACAGTAAATTTTAAGTACATTAAAGAAACGCAGAGATTTTAAAGAATTATTATTTTAAATTATGTATCATTATTTACATAACGTAAGATGGTTTTCCTTAAGTTAACTCTGAAAAATAAATAGTTTATTTAAAATAATAAAAACCAATACAATTATACCAACTTAAGAAAACCTTTAGTTTCACGGCAATTCTGGTCTCATACAGTAAGTACGTTAGGTTCAAAATTAAGTGTGGGAGTAAATTTTAATAATTAGTGAATTGCCCTTTAGGTACTAAGGTGTGCGATTTCCTACTAAATTAAAAATAAGAGTAGAATAATATTTATTTACAAAAGTTTGAAGTTTATAGCTTTGTTTGTTCTAGATTATAGGAAATGCCACTTTAATATCAGTAGCCGTTTTCATGGCGCAAATTCAAACCTCCGTCTAGATCATTTGCTGGTAGATTTAGCTCTCTCGTTCTGAATCACTCTTCATCATCATAATATTTAAACACAGGGTTTGGCCACTTCACAGTCACTACTCCTTACTTGCCTGAATCTCCTACCTCCCCCCTCATGGTCCCTCTACCCTTTCCATCCCGCCCTCTTATAATAAAGATAGTGAAAATACTTGCTGGGTGACTAACGTCCAAGTTCTTGAAATCACTTAACGAAGATTAATTAATCACTAAGAAAATATTTTTAGAATACTATTGACATTTTTACCATCAAAAGTACTTATTATTGTTTTTATAATTATATACAGTACGTATATTAGAAATTTGAAGACTTTATAAAGCAAGTATAATATTGCATACTACTCAAATCCACACGGTAACGTTTTTTTTACAGGTAGCTAGTGAGTATAGTCAAATAATTTCACTGACTCCTATATTAGAATTTCTGTGTTCATCTGTTTGGAATATAGTTTATTTCCTCTCACAGTTTTTTTGGGTCACATTCAGTCATTAATAGTGTTTCTTACGTATTCTTATTAGCAGTGCTCTCTTTTACAGCTGGAATTTACCCAGTTACCATTTTTTTTTATAGAAGATTCACTCTTATTCATGTTCTAATAATATGCCTTCAGCTGGACAACCTCAAAATATAGGTCACATTTCATAGCCTGGAGGGCCACGCTTGTTAAATTAAGACAAGATAAATTTTCTAGAAATAAACACTTTATTCAAAAATAATTCTATATATTTATTTGCAGAAATAGCTGTTTAGATATAGCGGACTATGGTCAATAAAATCAATCTCTATCCCTTTTCAATACCATACCGGAGCTAATCCTTTTAAGTCTATATCCTTCTAATGAAGTATCAGTCACAAATGAGCCTCTAATCCGGTTTTTTTTTTGCCCGATAGAACACAAAATCATGCACCAGACGTCCATTCTTAACTGGGATTTGCATGTATACAGCACAGAAGGCATTGTAAATTTACTTTTAGGCTAGGAGGTCGTTCTATGACTTTCAATATTTCTTCGTTTTAAATATTGATCTATACTTCTGTACCGTCTAAAATTAATGTGCACTTTGTGGAATATGTTGGTCACATTTTGGCTACCAGCATAAGTATATTGTTACTTTCAAGCTGATTTTGATCTAAGGTAATAGTTTATTGAGTTTATTTTTGAAACAACAATTAAACTTCAATGGAAAGCGAAAATACGTAAGTCTACGATTTTCGAAGACCACTAATCATGTATGTGTAATTGCTACAATTCTATTTGAAATAAATTAAGCAGAAGTTTATTGTATTCTTTGAACTATGAAGCCCGATATTAAGTATTATAGTTCATAAAGAGCGCCGTAACATCACCAGGTGACCACCTTATTTAAGTCGGTGACTTTTCAAAGCGGGAAACCGCTTTTCCAAATTGGGTCTAGCAGTTAGGGTCTGGGGAACAAATATCCTTCTCAGGGGCCCTCTTGCCCATAATGGCTTTGTCCTCCAAGCATAGCCACGCACGTAAATGTTTACAGTGGGCAATTTAGGAACAGATGACCCCGTGCCTGTCATTGGACATAGAGGAACACCCCCATCCCCCTCACCTTGGCCAGACTTTCCTCAGCGGGAGGATTTGGGTCCTCCTTCCATGTATGCTGAGAGAACACGTCACGGAGTTGAGACAAAAACCTAAGAATCGCTCATACACAAAGAGGACTTCAACGTAGATTGCTCTACTAGGAGTGAAAACTCGATCATAGGAATCACCCTGAAGAGGGCTTTTACCTATGTTGCCCCGTTTAGACCCTTGGAGGAGGTCTGGTGCCTAGCCTTAGGAATCACTCTAAAAAGGGTTTTAATCCTAAGTTTCTCAGCGGGTATTTTGTGACGGTAGCCTGAACTTTCCGGAAAGGTACTAGCTACTACCCACTTAGTGTGTGGTGAGTAGTGTGGGAACCCTTTCCCCCATTTATTCCCACACAAACAACCTAGACAGAGATTTAGTCGCCCATCAGGTAAACCCTCTGGACATTGACCAGGGTCTACCACGAGGAGGCACGCTTCCAGGATTACCAGAAGAGGAGCATCCCACAGGCAGGGGCAGGAAGCCTTTTGTCTCGTCCAAGTTAGGGCAGTCACCACGAGGGCGAGAATTAATCTCAAACCCATGATCTTCCAGCCCCGATTTGGTGTTACCCTAAAGTAATATAGTACTATGGTTCAATCGTGGATGTGAGTAGGTTGAGCCCTTGTGGCTTAGGTTACGTTAGTTTAATCATCTTATAAGATATAACACTATATTTATATTAACACAACGAACCCAAACCTTTCCCTTCTAAAGGACAACTATCTCCTCCACTCCACAATATCACAAGCTCTCATTGAATTTAACAAATACACCAAAATTATATTTGGGGATTTTTTTAGCAATTATAAGTCTTGTTTTGGATATGTTTTGTAACGCCCATCTTAAGTAGCTAAATATATATTAAACAACACTTGGTTCATATAAATTTGAAATAAACAAACATACCCCTATATGATTTTCAACATTTACGAAGATAATACTTTAGCAAATGAACAGTGGCGGCTCGTTTATAGGCACTGCGGAACTGCCGCAAACCTATATTTACACTTGATATTATTGATAACATTTAATATAATGAGTCCTTTTTTCTTTAATTCTTTCTTTATTTTTTTAGTACAATATATATTCCTTAAGCTTAGTGTCAGTACTTTAGAAACCATCCCCCTTGTTTATGAAAAAGATACAAAAATTTTGTATGGAACTTTGCGCTTCACAGTGCCAGTGAAGTGGTGTTTGACTGTTGTGCGCATGCGCACATGGGAGGGGGTGGGGAAGAAGGTGGGACTACCAGGTAGAGAGAGCACTGTTGCTCTCGCAGTGCCGGCTCTGGCGTAAGGGCGGAAGAAAGATCTTTTTACTCAGCGTGTGTTGTGCTTAAAAACTGTGTACCATATTCTTGAATGTGATAAATTGTAGAAGAGTGTAGAATTAGATTATTATTTTGCTTCCAGCTATTCTATTTGATTTATCTTTTTTTGGTTCTTTTATTAAACTGAAATACTAAATGCGCTTGCAGTACTTTCAATGGAGAAAAATTTCCTCATTTGTCATCCAGAGATCAAGGAGAACATTATTGAACTTTTTGCGTAAATTAAAATAAGAAGAATGGATTTCATTTTTAAATGAATAGATCAAGCTTGAACAATTTAAGTTAAAGTAAGTAAAAAAGTTTGGTTTTTTATGTTAAGATTTTAACCCTAGTTCTACGCGTTTATAAAAATCCAACAGATTAAAAATATTATGCGTAATTAAGTGCGTTTTCACAAGGGTATTTGCTCACAGAAACCGCAAGGCTGTTTTAGAATTGGCACGCTTGGCAATGAATAATCCACCAACATTACCTTAATTTGAAGGATAAGATAATCTGTTTTCATCCAAACAGATATAATCCCACAAATGCAGTCACGACGTTTTCCTTGTGTTAAACAACGATATATTAACATCATTCAGAAAAATAGGCTACTTTTAAACCAATATGAAGCGATAATCCTCTTCCGTGCAGTCATTGTTGTGCACCGAAACATTTTAAAAGCAATGAGTCATCGTTCATGGCCAATTTTACTCTGTTTAGCAGAAAATATATTTTAAGCCTATAAAACTTTTGTTTCTGTGGTACTTTATGGTTAAAATATTGTATAGGTCTATTATACATTTCATATAAGTTTGTCGAATTCACAATTTCTTGATTTCAACATCTTCAGAAAATCTAATAAAGAAAATAAAAGGTATTAAATGCATCCAAGGAAGTGAAACTTCTCTCCCAATGTCCGTAGGAGACCTCATTCATTCCAAAACTAGATCCAAATTATTAATTGACACATTGGTCATTTGGGAATGTCAGTATCACACGACCATATGCTTAGCAATTATACCATAAAATATGGAGACAAAACACTTGGTTTCATATTTGTAAGTGTTCAATTTGGATACCTCTCTCATATTATATTTACTTATACCTGTACAGGTATTATCTAATTTATTTGCGGAATAGGAAGAAAATCTTATCACTTTTAGGAAAGAAACTTACACACGCTGTATGTCACGTGGATGAGGTGTTTGACACGTACAAAACCGATAGCTTGAAGGCTTCCACAATTAAAAAACCAATGAAGGCACCTGCAGACATGTCAAATTATATATATTTTTTTAAATGAAATAATTACAATAATTATTCACATTGGATGAAAATAAGATATATTTGTTTCATATTTTAAGTCTATTAGTATGTTATGCTCACTATCCTGGCAAAATCGTTAAAGTGTTACAGACTCAACCAACCTCATAATTACATCATAGTTTAAATAGTTATCGGATACTGGAATTGTTCTGCATGCCACGGACGGTTTAGCAAATAATGTCAAAAGTTCCTAGGACCAAACTTGAATTCTCAAAGAAACTGTCCTTTGATATACTGTAGATAGGGTCTGCAACAGGAAAACACCCAAGCTATATTTATAAACGTTACCACAATCGCAGGTGCAGAAGACGAGAAAAAGAGCGATGCACTGCTTGCTTGTTCCGATAGTAAGAAGTTCTTTTAGCAACGCATTTTCCTATTATTATTATTATTATTATTATTATTATTATTAGCACCGCGTCTTACTACCCGTTCGGGTTATACGCACTTACGCTAATGTGTAATGGTAGGGTGATTGTGAGATGAAATGGAGGACCTACAGTTTAACGTGGAATCCGAACCACGGTGGAGGCCTGGCATTCCCCACATTCACAAGATGCCTTGTCAGAGGTGAAGGAAGGGTTTGGCAATCAGATAAATCTATGCCCGGACCGTGGATTGAACCCCGGCCGCCAGCACAGAAGTCTGACACCTTACCCCTAGACCGCCAGGTCACCCGCATTTTCCTACCCATTCGGATTACACGCTTATGTATAAATTACGCTAATTTGTTAGGAATAATTAAGGTTTAATTGAGAGGAAGTGTACCCACATTTGAAGGGAGAGATAGCGGGAAACCATTTAGTAAAAACCATCCTCAATATACCCGAACGGGATCGAATAACAATCACAATTGATAGAGTATCAACTTGGTCCACGCGGCCACTAAAGCGGATAGTAAGAAGTTAATCATTATGTTATACGATTCCTACAATGCAGAACAAATTATAAACAAGGCTAGGTAAGTCCTCTTTGTCCATAAAAATTGACACTTCAAGATGTTTCACAAACTCATATCTCTTTGAAATATCATGTCTTACGCAATGCATAGTAACCTAAACATCTGAGGGCAGGGATTTTTTTTTCCAAACAAACCAACAATGCCTTCCCTACACCAGAAAACTTTGGGTGACTTTGTAATGAATATAGATTATGTTGCTCATCTCAGTGGATCAGCAAGATAAGCCTTTTGGTGTATTTTGAAGTGATTATTCTATCAAAGTTAGATTGCTGAAATATAATCAATAGAGAGCTGAATAATTACCCTACACCATTTTGTGTTTCATATTTCTGGTCATTTTAGACAATAATATAATTTTTTGACATAATATATACCAATACAATTTCAAACGCTAATACACAATCGTGTACTTTTATGTTTAATCACATTCAAATAAGGCAATATGAAATATACTTTGTTAACCAATTCTTACTATTTTGAAACATATAAAAATATATATTTCCTAAGTTAAGGGAGAAAATGTCCTTAATATAAAATAAACACAATATTCAACAGTGCCGTCTGTTAATTAAGCTTCATGCGTAACTTACGCCCTTTTCAAAACTCCCACCTGATTTTTGATGGTAATAATGGATTATTAAAATATATTTAGGAGATACAAGTGAAATAAAACGATATAATTATCACCACGATTATTATTCGCAACCAAGGTGATTGGTGGATATTTATAAATGGCTTCCACAACCCTTTGAGCTCATTATCCAGAGTGCCTTCAAAGCTTAAAATTACATTTATGGTCCAAATAAAACATGTGGGAACATTTTTAATAATTATCACAAATTCATCAATCTTCTGAAGAATCCTTGTTCAGTCCTCTGATCGATGGATAAATATCGCTATTATGCTGAAAATAATGTATTGGAAAATAATTTGTTTTATGTGATTCGCTTTGATTTATTTTCTTTTTTCCATTAATTCTAGTTAATTTGTTAATTTTATTTGTGATTTAGCTGTAGCATTTATGCTCCAAGTATATAAAATGGGCAAGTCAGTCATAATACACTTACCCAATCTAACCGACCAGGCCAGGCACCTCGACTTAATAACATGTCTGGTAACAATAACAACCAGCGAACAACTATCTGCGCCGAGCCTAGTGCCGCATCTCGCCGCTAGAGACCACCACCCTGCTCAATAGCCTACCACCCAACATCAACAACGAGAACATGCTAGAAAGGGGTAGTAACTGCCACTCCATGCCAGAAGAACATCGACGTTTCTAGTGCTGCGCGCATTCCCCCTTCCTGTGTGTTTATCTCAGTGATCCCCACCTTTTTGTAATCCCATCTCGATTGTTCGACGAGTGTGCACCGTATAAAGAACCATCCGTCAAGTAAGAGACTACTCTTGGATTAGGCTTGGACACTGTAGGACGAAGGAGGCTTCCAGGACATATTCATATAATGTAAGATGACATTCTTTTTCGGCGTAAACTCAAAAATTATAAACTATTCAAAATTCCATTTTGATCATTCCTTTTTTAAAAAACATAATTATTGAAGTTTGGTATAAATCTTCGTTCTTTTTTTCTTTTTTTGCAGAACAGTGGATTTAACTTTATTTATCTCACTTGCAAGTTGTGTTGCAATATGATGTTTAGTAAATATTAATGTGGGAAGGTTGTTTATAACGTTAGGTCAGAACTTTTCAAATGTTATTAAAGTTTGACAGTTATAAAAATCAATTTAACTTTGTTTATTTCGCTTGCGAGTTGTGTTGCAATATGAGTTTAGTATATATTAATGTGGGACAGTTGTTTATAACATTAGGTCAGAACTTTTCAAATGTTATTTATGCGTTACGCTTGATAATTATACTGATCAATTTAACTTTATTTATGTCGCTTGAGAATGGTGTTTCAATATGAGTTTAGTAAATTTTTGTGTGGGAAAGTTCTTTAAGAACATGATGTCAAATTTCAATATGTTAGGAAAGTTATGCGTTACGCTGGTCTGTGAGAAATATAAAATTAACTTTATTTATCGTACTTGTGAGTTGTGTCTCAGGATTAGTTAAGTAAAGATTTACTGAGGAAGGTTTGGTAACTAGAGTATTCCTGTACATTCAAAATTTAACGACGTTTTGCGTATTATTGTTACTTATTATAAACAATTAACGTTAAACCATTTAACGAATATGTTGTATTTTTCGCAACTAGTGCAGAAATGTGTTATATTGGAGAAATCATCTATAATATTAGAGATTGTCTTACTCAAAGTTAATAATGCCATACGTTGGTATTAAATTCACATAATAGTTACATGGTATCTAATAACAAATTAGAAAAAGGGAAAAGAGTAAATGTTTATGAAATGTTTTTCCTTTTGGATAATATCGATTTTTATTGTTGCGCTTAGTCAAGGTCATTTTACTACTATTGTATCTATGAGGAACTTTAAGATTCTTCAAAATATATGCATTGTTCTATAATAAAATTTGGCAGAAATTAAACCAAAATGCTCTTAAGACTTGAAATATTTTACTATTCTAGTTACGTCATGTTATCCCTAGGTTTATAAATGTTTAGTATCCAAACCTCTTTTTACAAAGTCTTCGAACTCTTTGTATATTATTAGGTATTCAGTGACGGTGGACCGTATTTTTCCCGCTTCTAGGAGTGAGTTGCGTGCGCTGGGGACATGTTTTGTACCCAGCATTTTTCAACACAAAAAAGTTATTCACACTGCGCACTTCTATTAGTTGAATCTTCCCTTTTTTTTATAACATTAGATAGTTTTTTTTTTGTATATATATATTTGAACCCCTCTATCTTTAGAGCTTGGGTCACATATACATAGAAACAAGGTGTCAGGTAATTTGCGGATGACGAACATTATCACACGATTATTTGAGCAAATCTAAGTATAAAGTACGCTTGTGTAAAAATGTGTTAGGCCCTTACGTTTCAAGGAAAGCATCATGAAAGTACTGAAAATAGTCGTGATTTAGGTATTTCATTCCCATATGGAAAGAGTGAGATGATGTAGCACAGCTGTGCCTTACATTGCTTTGGGTCGGCGGCAAGACATAGTAAATAATGTTGCCCAGTAGTGCGATAGAGGTCATATAGTGCACGCATGGAGAGTACTGGTCTATGGCAATCAATGGCTATGCATGCTTTTGACTGCCGCTGGACTTGCGGCGTGTTTGTCGACAATCTCTGTCATAGACAGTGATCTAGACATCTAGAAGACAAATTTAAACATATATTTGTTGTTTTCCTTCGCTTATCACTACAAGTTAGAATTTAGAGGAAATGTAGAAGCATTTGCGTAGAGGGGGAGTGAAAACGCTTACGGTTAGGTTTACAATTACGATAAACTAAATTTAAGAACATAGTATGTGAAAGGTGAGTTTTAAGGAAATTCATCAGCATGGTATACAATGTGGCAAGGCAGTGAAAATAAAAATGTGTGAATAACTACCTACAATATACCCATTAAATAGTTCATTCCGAATCTCAGCTTCCAGGGTCAAAGTTGAAAATGCTTGTCAAACCGGTTATCAATAAGCCAACCATGTAATTTTTATTCAATTAAAATAAATAAAATGCAATTTAACCAGTTGGACACGGAAATTAAACCAAGGATATTTCACTTTGTATATCAATTCTATAACACTGAAATATTATTCTGGTTCATCTCATAGGGAGCGTTATTCTTTACGGTCTAGAATTACGTGTCCATAGTAAAATAAAGGCAAGAAAAGTTACAAACGTTATAAAATACATTTTAATATCATAAAATGTTTTGCAACTATCATTTTTTGACAAATCGCGTACATAAAAATCGATAAAACCACACAAGTGGGCACCCGGTCTGAATGTCAAGCTCATCTCGTCTGATTTACCAGTGATGAAACAGTTGTGTTCAAATCCTGTCCGGCTGTACAGAGGGTGTGTTTTTCCTAAATAGAATCCACTTTTCCTACACACAAATGCGGGTACATTTCCAATTCTAGCTTGATCATCCTATATCAATTACAGTTGCCTCATGGCTTCTTTGGTGCTGACTGACAGCTCACAGCTGACAGTTAAAAAGCTTTGAAAAGTTACCAGACCAAATTATGTATCCCTACGTCGAACCATATGCTCTTCAAAAACATGTGTTTAACAGCTGTCACTTCTGACCGTCCAAAACTTAGGTATATACTTAAATGTTGACTGTCAGAAGTCATCTATGAACTGTCAGTCAGCACCAAAGAAGCCACGGGGCTATTGTAGCTTGATAAAATGTGTATAGCCTGAACAGGTGCAAGCTGCCATACAAAAAAAAACCTATTAAATAATGAAAATATTATATATAGTTTATTTATTTATATTTTATAGTGTGAAGCGGAAATGATCTTCATTGCGTCTTACCACCCACCCCGGATATCCACAATTAATTATGTTAGTGGTATATGAATGAGTAGGGTATTATTTAGAGTAGATTTAACCGCATTTGTGTGTCGTGAAATTTATCTTTGGACTTAAGATCAAAACTCATTATTGGTAGTAAAGCTCTATAGAAAAAGAAGAGAAATCATATTCAAACATACATCTAGAAAGTGAACAATTCTTGGATTCCTGCAATCTCTGGGACGCTTAATATAGAGTGTAACTGTTGCATTAGACTGGATTGCTGGTGATGGGGAGATTTTGGTTTGAATCCCGGCTGGGAGTACTGAGGGCGGGTTTTCCTTAATTGTTTTCTAATCTCCCTCAACGCAATTGTGGGCACACTTCCTCTAAATGTAACCTTCCCCATCCCTAACACAGTGTTATTAATTTATGTGCTTTGAAACCGAACGAGTAGTTTCAGCTTTCTATGTTTCTTGATTCATGAGTTAGTTTATACCAAAATACGTGGTTAAATGGTCTAAGAGAACAGTCTCGAAAAGGTTAAAAAAAAAAATATATATATATACAGACACTGAAGGATTAGGCCTACACTTGCAAATTTCCTAAAGTAGGTAAGTGTATGCATAGTGTCATCTCTTATGTTTCATCGTTCTCAGATTTCATAAAATACATCAAGTTTCAGATTTATTTATTTCTTGGTTTTGGAGATAATTACTCTGGCGGTCACGAAAATAAGTCATCAGGCTCACAATCAATGTACAAGTTTTTTTTAATGGTGTAGACTGTAAATACGTATTTATAAAATACAATATTGAGAATTTGTTCAATTACGCAGCTAATATATGTGTTGGCTACAACAATAATATGTTTGTGATTAAAGTAACCTGATCTCATGATAATAGTTTTATTAAATCTTTCATTCTAACGACGCCACTGACTTTGAGTTTATTTGCAAGTTGATTTTTATATCATTTACGTAATCGTAAGTTTGTTTCTATATCTTATATATAAAATTCTCGTGTAACAATGTTCGTTCCCGTACTCCTCCGAAACGGCTTGACCGATTCTCATGAAATTTTGTGAGCATATTGAGTAGGTCTGAGAATCGGCCAACATCTATTTTTCATACCCCTTAGTGATAAGGGTTGTCCACCCTTAACATTTTTCTATAATTTTTAGACATTTTTTTAATATCTTTATTTTTTTATTATGTCGCATTAAAAAATACATACAACCCTAAATTTTTACCCTTTTATCACCAACCCCTATTTTTTAATAGCCATTTTAGTAATTTAATCATTTTTCATCCCCGGTCGATAACTGATCAATCGTCATTTAATTAGTTATCCCCGCCAGTTGTCTACAGGTGTCACTTCTGACCCAGTAAACAGCACGGAGTAGGGATGAGAACGAAGCCGGTCTCCTGTTTCTCTCACACAATAAGACTTCTCTCACTCCCTACACAGTTGTCGGCCATCATTATTGTTTATGCATCAAGTGTAGTAGTAACGTTGACAATTATTATTTTGCTATCTCAGTGTAACTCTCATATTAACTATTAATCATTCCTATTTTATTAATAACTAGAAATTACTTAAAAATTACGTTTGCCGGGTCAGCTAGTTATTGATAAACCAGTTCAAATCAGTAGTGATCAGTGTATTTATATGAATTATGTGAATGTAGGTCTATTTCTATTTTTAAATGTATGGATTTCATTTATAATTTATACAATAGTTATATTTAATGTTTCAGTATGTTCAATTGTGAGGTATTATTATTTATCAAAATGGTATAATAATGCAGCCAATAGCTCGCTTCCGTGGCCGAACAGTCTAAGACGTCACTCTTGTGTTAGACTGGCCTACTGATGACGGGGGATCGGGGTTAGAATTCCGGTTGGGTCTATTTAGGGTGTTTTTTTTTCATAAATGTTTTCCCACTCTCCTTCCAATCAAACATTGGTATATTACCTCTAAGATGTTTTCTTCCTCATCCATACCCCATTAGAGTAATATCTTGTGTGCGTATGAACTTAACAAACGTGGTGATAAAAATGCATCTATTAATTCAAAATTAATCGGATGTATTTAATAGTTATATTGATTGTTTGGTAATAGCGTAATACGATTCCTCCAGATTTTGGCACATACTATATTTATATAAAATAATTTTGAATACAAACTGCACCAATCAATGATCACGGGAAAAATGTATAAATTACTTTTTTCCTTCTTTAATCATAATATTCCATTTCTGTGTTTTAGAGTTAAAACCTTTATGATTCGTTCTTTACATCTCTCACTCTTGTGTATAGTGTTGTTTGTTGTGTAAAGTGCAATCATTCTATGATTTTTTTTCATCACGTTCAATGTATACACAAACATTAATATTATGCTAATAAAATAGGGAATAATAAGATAGAGTTTAGGAGGAAATGAACTCACATTTGCGTGGAGTAAGAGTGGGAAACCATTTAGTAAAAAACGACTTCAGTGCACTCGACCGGGATTTAAGCCCCGATATTTCCATTACTGGAAATCCAGTGTAACACAATAGTCATTTTTGATAATGCATTTTAATTTTGGCTTATTAAAATAAAATTGAAATACTTTTCTTTATGATGATCCTAGTTGTTATTTTAAACCAGCTTTAGACTAGCACAGTGAAAATAGTAAATAGTTAGACAAATCAACACTGTAAACCATATATTTTAATACACAACAAATAATAAATTAATGATATTTAATAAGAGAAAAAATAGAATATGTTTATGATCAAGAGTTCTATGAAAATGGCAAACAACCAAACAGCATTTAGGATGCTACCAAAATAATAATTATTACAATCCCACACTAATAACTCAAAACTGATAATTTTTTTTAGTAATTTTCAAATATTTGAGCTTTTCCTTTCCAGGAATACATCAGTTAACAACCAAATATTTTTTTTATCAGTAGCGTGATTCATTGATGCTGAGAAAAGATGAGCCTACCGTAAATTGTTTGTGATGTCTACAACTTAGACAAATTTAAATCATTAGGATAGTGGAATAATAGTGAGGAAGGTTTCCAGGGGAAAGGGCTTTATTAATTGTATTAAAAAATATAGAAACCTTATTATAAAACCAACACACTGACAATCCGTACACGACCTACAAACAAACCTATTTTTAGAATAAATATCACCTAGTCTTCCAGCCGACAATTTCACAATGATACGCTTTTTCCCATAACCGGTATTAGAATTCGGGGAATCCTTGACTTATCGCACCAAGCTCAGTAGGCGTGTCCGCTACCAGCTGTGCTGAAGTGTCAAACTCCTCTAAATACTATACCTCTGTCTTAGAACTTTAACCTTGGGCTGATTACCAACAAGTACAAGGTGAAATCTGAGTACTGTATAATGAAAATCAAGGCCGTAGCCAGGCGAAAATTTCGGGGGG
>CABFOW010000498.1:95668-151680 GCA_902141385.1 Timema californicum | reverse complement strand
GAGTCCCAAGTTTATAGGTCCTAGGTTTATCCTATTTACAAAATTATGTATTTATAACTATGTTCACATGATGTAGTCTTAACTACACTGTCAACAAACAATTAAAGGGGTTGGATTGTTAACCAACTAAAAATAAGCTGCCACTGATTGAAATGATGACCAATTAACGTGTCTTTTAATATCCTTTCACACCCGTGGTAAAACCTTACTGAGAGGTTGAAAAACAAGGTAGCGTTAATGTTAATTTTCGGAATAGCTAT
Organism: Timema californicum; assembly: GCA_902141385.1. Classification (NCBI taxonomy): domain Eukaryota; kingdom Metazoa; phylum Arthropoda; class Insecta; order Phasmatodea; family Timematidae; genus Timema; species Timema californicum. The sequence goes on along the minus strand of CABFOW010000498.1, from coordinate 151,420 downwards.
CACTTCCTGGATATTGGCAATTGGCACTCCCTACCTCCAGCACCTTCAGAAATATTAGCGATCATAAAATGATCTTGAAAACCAAACTGTCTCTCCAAATTTTGATCTTGTTGCCATAGTTATCTCTTATGCACCAATATGTGTGTGTGTGTGTGTGTGTACAAATGTTGACTCTCAGAAGTGTTAAATTTTGTGGACCCATTACTAGATAGTTAATACTTTGTAATTGAAGTAGAACAGTTAAAAATGCTGGCTATTCTGTTGGTGGTGCAGGTATCAGTGAGGTAACACGAACTGCAGTTATTGGCAAAGCTATGATTATATGAATTGAAGGTGGACCATGTTGGAATATTTGATTGAATTTCCATTTATGTCTTCACTTACACAATGTGTGACATCTTGCAGAGAAGCACCTCTGATTTTGTTGAATGTTTCTCTATAAAACATACCTTCATGTCGGTAATATTAGGGTTGACTACAAAAGCTGGACTGAAGTCAGGCTAAGTTTTGAATTTCAGAATCAGTTTGGATGGCATAAAACAATCTTTTTTAACAGTTGAACAGTCAGGAAGGTATAGTGCACAATTTCCAGAACTTTTCCACAGTTGAAAAATTTGTGTTCTGTCATCTTCTTTTCGCTGATAAATGGCCAGCGCTGTGGCATGTGTAATGTTTTATTCCATTAGAGGTATCTTCTATAAAATCAACAATGTCTGCTGCGAAAAATATATATCGGTTCTTGACCATATTTGCAGGTAAATACACTCTATTACTCATGCAGACATAATCCATATCACACTAAAATTTGAGCCTCATAGCTGAGAAGACAGTTATACTTGATCGAGAAACCCAATCCATTAAGCGGATTTACAATACTTTTGTTTCTAGTGACTTGATAAATTGCCATTCCTATGACAACTTGTTGAGGCCTAACATGTATTGGCTGCATATTGTCAGTACATCAACGGCACACTTGTCTCTCCTTGTATTTCATAGCCATAAAAGTTTGTGAGATACTCATGGCAGCTCTATTTACAGCGGTTTGTTTTCTTTTTGACCAAATTATTTCTTCCCTCCCACTAACAAGCCATTTAAAGAATGCATACACTCCAAGTGGAATGAGGTCCTTAGGCGTGTACATTTTTCCCGTGAACTTCTATTGCTGAGCGTAATTTATGCACTTTCAGAGTAAAAGAGCTGCATCATATCATAAAGACACCTCATATTCACATCCGTATCATTACCACAAATATATATTGCATCGCTAGAAACATCTATATATTTTTTTAAAAAAAAGAGCCATTTCTGATTAGTTTCTTCGAACTGGTCGGTGGAATTCAATATCACCAATGTTGTCAATGAGTATTTGCTTTATTTATTTCCGAGATATAGTAAAAAAAACCATGTTGTTCATTGCCCATATGTTTTCATAAGTGGTTTGGATTACAGCAATATTTAAAGCCCACTTTTGTAGACATTCAAGAATGAGACTGATAAATTCAATTTATGCTGCAGCTTATGTTATAGAGTCCTTACACGTGGTATTCGTAGCCTGTCTTAGCATTTTAATTACATTTTTGGTCCAACATAGCAAATGGTATCTAACATCAATGGCATGCTCATCCTCCTCATTGATAGCTGTGTTTAGTTTAATGTTTAAAGCTTCATTCCCATTTTTGTAGATAGCATCACGCAGATTTTTATGGACTCTATCAACTGACAATCTTCTAAGAGTATTCATTCTTGAGTGAACACAATTACAAAAGAATCATTCTTCTTTACTGAAAGGCACACACACTTAGAACGAGTAAGTCGTGTTTTGCTCTCTGTATTACTTTCAGTTGATCACATTTGAAAGTCATCTTTTTTTAAAATCATATTTTTTATTTAAACGGTAAAGTTTTCCTTTGTGAGTAACGGTTTGAAACCAACTCCCATACCAAGATACTCCTATTTCAATACATTTTTGGGCAGTTACTCCACGCAGGCTATGGTTAGCTACCATGCATAAGTCATCCAGGAGTTGATTGATTTTTGATCTTTGATTTTTTGTAGTACACGTTCATGAGTACCAGGGTTTTAACAAGTCCTTCTTTTGAGGCAATACTAAAAACCATACATATATTGATGTCAATGTCCACTTGGGGAGTTTTTGGGGGCAAAATTTATTATTTTATCATACATAATTAAAATGAGTGATCTTTTTGGGATTACACTTTCAAATCTAATTAATCAATGACCTGAAACAAAATAAAAACACTTGGTATCACGTGAATGATAAGAAACATATTTAAAATCACAGCTGCAACATATCCATTTTTAGCAATATGCTTCTAAATTTTTATAAATAAAGGGTCCTATTATATCTCAAAAAAAGGAAGGAAAACTAATACTCTATAGCCCTTGTTACTAATAAGACAGCTTACATTTTAGATTAATTTACTACAATCATAAATAACAGAAACATCGTAAAAAGTAAATTATATTCAGATATTTCTGGATAACTTATGTCAATTTCATGTTTACGGCCATTTTATTATACACAACTATTGTATATAATTTAACTGTCCTTAATTTGATACACTGTAGGCCTTTATATCATAAATATGATGGAAGTTAGAACCAAAAATGTTGGAACAAGTAGTCTGATTTCCCCCTCTCATTTCTCCTCACTGCCCTCACCCCCTGCATGAGTTCTGGAAGTGGCAACAAGTATTTTTTCATCTTTGAGGCACCAGTTTATAAATTAAAAAAAACGCAATATTGTATCACAAATTTCTCACGGATTCTAATATTCGACCAGTTGCTCACACCCTCAAATTAAGAATGTTAATATGCCATCGCTTTCCACCTATCTATCACTATTTTACACCCAAGTACTAAGTTTTATATACCATCCCCAGAGACTCTACGATTGTTTTTGTTTGGGAGTGTGGGGCAAGTTAAGCGTAGCCCCTTATTATTCTTTTAATTCCAATTTAAAAGTTTTAATTTGCATCACTTTGTACCCAAAAATGGCGTTTTGCACCTTAATAGTTTTGCAAGGAAAAAAACCATACAAAATAAGATCAGAATTAATTAATGGGCCAAGCTCAGCGCATGCCTTGTGATTTTTCCTATGATAATATTATTGTATAGTTTGCACTCAAACATGAAGCTTTGAACATTAATAGTTTAGTCAGAATGATAATTAGCTAAAACTCAAAGTTATAGTGTCATATTATATTCACGGATTTCCAAAGTTTATAAATGTTTTTAGTTTCAAACTGTTTTTCGCGTAGTGTCTTACACCTTAGTAATTAATTTACTTTAAAGTAGAAATAAATATAATGTTTTAATGTCTTGTTTGGAAAACGTTATACACACTAGTTTCTTTTTTTTACTTTTGATACCTAAACTTTTGCGCTGAATAAAATGTTTTATTTAACTTTAAATGGTCCTAGCTATAGAGCTTAGAAATGTAAAATATTTGCCCCAACATATTTTTTATCAAAATTTGTAAAGTTGATATTGTTTAATATATTTTAGAAAAATTAATTGGAATCTTATAAATAATTTAAATAAGAATTGTATTTTATATTTAAATGTTTGACTTTTAAGAAATGACTATTCACAAGTTAGAAAGTATGCTTTAAATATAATATAACCAATTTTTTTATAGATTTTTTTTATGTTCTCATATAGAAAGAAAATAGTCTTATTGTAATAATGAATATTTTCAACCTCAAGATTATGATGAAGCTTTACGTTTTATTTTCCCCTGAATTACAAAAGTGGATTTTACAATTATGTCTGTCTCTGAAAATAGATACTAAACTGTTTGAATGATTTTGTTCAAAATTTAATGGCTATACTTTGGGAGTTTGTATAGATTTTGGCACTAATCTTTTTACTAACGGTAGTTTCATTATGAGTAAATTTTGAAAATTACAAATATTTCGAGAAGGCTTTACCAATCTTGTTTAAATTATATATTTTTTTTATAGCTTGTGTTTGATCTGACAAATAACACTATAATCTGAGTAAAAATTCATTTTAGTGCAGTTTAATTAAAGGTCATTTCGAAAATGGCTCTAATGGTTTTGTTAAATATGTAAATCTGAGGAGTTTTCAACATGACAAATAGAAATGTACATTTGTTTTTTTAGGGGAAAATTCATTAAAGGTTAGTTTTAACAAAGATTGATTTTTGTTATAAAATTTGGAAGGTTTTGAAAATAGCTTTAACGATTTGGTGCAAAATGGGTATCTGGGATGTTATTTACAATAAAACTAATTTAATAATTATTCGTTTCACTTAAACAATTCATTTAATAGTAGTGATTACTACCGATATTGAAAAAATTGTAATTTATAAAGAAAAAAATTGAATCACAGGGCTTTACTGCCTGTTCAGCGTATACGCATCTATGACAATTACTATAATGGGGTAGGGAGGAGTAAGGAAGCATTTTAAAGGTAACCTACATTTGCGTGGAAGGAGAGTGGAAAACCATTGAGTAAAAAAATACCCTCAGTAGATACGACCGGTATTCAAACATCGATCTCCCCATTTCCAGCAGGCCACTCTAACAGGAAATTGACGCCTTGGACAATTCTGCCGCTGAAGTGGTTTTTTTTAAAATAGATTTAACAATTTTGCCAATTAGGAATATTTTACACGATTTAATAATAACGTACGTTGATTTTTATAAAATATATTAATTAAAGGATTGTTTACATATGATCAATTTTAGAAAATTAGAAATCATTCAAAAAGTGTTTTAATATGTTATTTAAATGTGTGTCTGTTAATTGTTTATCATGATAAATAGGAACATATATTTATTTTTAACAAATATAAATAATTTGAGGGCAGCGAAAAAAAATTTTTTTTGAAAATTTGAGATATTAAAAAAAGGGTTTGGTCAATGTTATTTCATTATTTTGTAAAAACTTTTTTATTGTACTTAGAAAATGATATTTTTCTGAGGAAATCTTAAGTGGAGTTTACAAAAATCTTTTTTTTTCAAAATTGGCTCGCAGACATTTTTTAACTTTAAATTTATTTATTTTTCTTTAAAAACTATTAAGGTGCAAAACGGTGCTAAATATATAGAAAACTATGGCATATTTACAATCTTAATTTGAGGATGTGGGGTTTTGGAGGGAGGGTCCAAAGACTTAATTTTTTTGTATCTTAAATATTTTTTTACTCGCTAATCTATTAGGGTGAAAAACGCCATACTTGGGTGCAAAATGGTGCAAAATAGGACTTTTATTTTGGCATTAAAAATCCCAATTAGTGAGTGGGGGGCTATGCTTAACTTTGCCCCCCCTCCCAATTTTTACCTTTTTAAATATTTTTTGCTCGCAAAACTATTCAGGTGCAAAACGCCATACTTGGGTGCAAAATGGTGCGAAACAGGACTTTTAAGATGGCATAAAAAATCCAACATTTTGATAGGGGGGGGGGCTCCTCTTAACTTTACCCCCCCCCCTCTAAACATAAACAGTCTTACCGTATCTGGGGTTAGGGTTCAAAACGTAATATTGGGTGCAAACTGTGCAAAATAGGTGCAAAACTGTGGTTGATCTAAATTTAAATTTAAATGAGGTGGGGGGGGAGGGGGGCAACTTAAGTGATCTCCTGAGTACTGTGTTTATGAGCGTTGTGTCTGGAGAAAGAGTGACAGAAAATAAAAGGAAACAGCAATTTGTCATTTCACCTTTTATCTATCGTCTACACTGAGGGACGTGTCTCTGACGTATTCATTTAAGGTCACACGTACACATGCACCTAAGGAAAAAAAATACCAAGAAAAATAAAGGGTGATATAAAGTGACAAGCCGGTAAGCCAATCTTCAGCAGGACAGGAAAAACTAGGCCAGACTCTCTAGGGGGTTGATAAAAGGCACTTTGCAGTGGAAATTAGTTACGAGGCAATAAATAAGAGCGAGAGCTTATTCTAACTTTATCAGAAAGCAACCATGTCATTATTTATTTTGATTGCCAATAGCATAAATTATGTTATTAATTAGAAATGAAATTTTTAGAAATTCAGGTAAAACAATTTTATTACTAGGTTTGAAACTATTGATAAGGGTTTAAAAGGATCAAGCGTATCTTTTTATCTCACAGACGCATGAAATATTAGAACCAATCAACGAATTGTTTTGGATTATTTTTGCTAGTTTACTCATTTATTTACGGTTTATACTATTTTATAAATTATTATATAAACTAAATAAATGTATAGCCAATACCAGTTTCACAAATAAAGACAAATTCTTAATGTTGCGGAATTCATATGAGAAATCAATACTCATATTATCAATAAATGAGCTAGAGATAGTAACATAATAAATTGAAAAACAAATTTCCACTTTATGAATATTATTGTATACACCTAGTACGAAAACTTATAGAATTTAAGTAGAACCTCATTTTAAGTACTACCAACAAATTGTTACAATAAGAATTAGGTGTCAAGATAATACCTTTACATAAAAGTGGTGACACAAAAATGACTTCAAATAACGTACGTTCATCATTATCGCCAATCATATCAAGGGATATAAAAAGAAGGGCGCCCCGAAATAATGCCTCCTACATATTTCCACATATTCCAGGTACCGGGATCTTCTGAAACAAACCCTGTCGTTGTGAAACTTAGTAGACTCGGGAGGAGATGAATCTAAAGAGATAAATTATACATTCAGATTCGGAACCGTTTTCACTTAAATCTCCAGTTAGAGTTTCTAGATAAAAAGTTTTGGTGATTTTTTTTTCTGATAAAATTTGTAAGGTTTTATTATTATTACCCCCGAAGTTTGTATAACCTGTCCCATCATTTGGTTATGTAGTTGATAATTCAATGTCGGGATCACAAACGGCACAGCTGACAGATGTGGAAGGTGTATTCCGTTTGGAATGAATATTGGACCCATCAAAATGTTCATCTCGGGATTTCGATGAGCTAGGAACAGCACTAGCACTAAAATTTTGTATTTTCTTTAGCATATTTTCTTCTTGAAAATGTTATTTTTTCCGCCGCTATCAAAAGTGCCCATTCCTAGGTTTATTATTCCTTTTTAAATTAACCCATCAATCATAATTAGACCAGAAAAATTAAAACAAATCATTCACTTGCCAATACTACAATAAATAACAATTAACTGCAATTTGCTTAACGTCACTACTCCAAGTAAACAATGCGTTAAATTTAAATGTGAAAGGAAGGATACGGGCTACAAAGCAAAAGTATGGGTGGATATCCAAAGGTTGGGGGACACACAAGTGTATTTTGTACGCGCGTTGTAGCATGAGTATATTTTAACGTAGGTTGTTTGGACAAAACACGAGCGTCAGCATTTGAAAGACACGTGAAGGTAAGATGGACGCTAGGGAAATTGTACAGTTTGTTTATATGGTAGATAAATATTTAAAAAGAGAACGCAAAGAGAGGAGGTAGTGGGTTCATCCTATAAATAGTGAACGATATATTTATGGCCAGTATTATACTTTATATGCGCATCTTAAATCAAACCCTGATACATTTTTTAACTATCTCAGAATATCTTCAAGCTCATTTGATGAACTGTTATTATGTTTAAAAGATCACATAAGGCATCAATATACAAATATGAGTAATTCAATATCACCTGAAGAGATGCTGGTAATAACATTCAGGTAAGTACTTTATTAAACAAAAATAATATAGAACACAATAATGACACAAGGGAAAAAAACATATATTGGTAAATAGTAAGCCCTTAGGGTCATAAGTTAAAAGGATTTATCTTGTGGAGAAAATGCGAAAAATATGAACTCGTTGAAGCTGATTATAGAGCTGTAGAATAAGTCATATGACATTCGCTTTAGGTAAGCGTGCTTATCTGATATTAATTTTTTTTAATTCTGAATAAACTGCATTGTTTGAAGTCTAAAGGTAAATGTTGGTCAGGATCAAGGCCCCTGATTGTAGGAAGAATAGAGTAAAAAAGGCAAGATCTTCATTTTCTTCGGGTGGTTCTTTCTTGGCTTGTGGGATTGCATAAATTTTAGCAATTTATCTTCTATGTCACTTGGTGTACGTTTTTTTGGAGCTGATTTATTTGATGTGGACGGAGTGGCTGTGTGAAGGCTTAAATCAATACTGTCTGCTTCAGTGTTATTGGGATGTTCATTATCAGCTTCGTTATTGTCTAGATTTTCATTTTCATTTTCAATACTACTAGTTGTAGCCCGTGGATCCAGGCTTTTTTCTTCAGAAATGATAATTGCTTCCCGTAGACATAGCCTTTTACTTTCTTGGCACCGTTATATATGTATATATATATTAAAAGGATTTATCTTGTGGAGAAAATGCGAAAAATATGAACTCGTTGAAGCTGATTATAGAGCTGTAGAATAAGTCATATGACATTCGCTTTAGGTAAGCGTGCTTATCTGATATTAATTTTTTTTAATTCTGAATAAACTGCATTGTTTGAAGTCTAAAGGTAAATGTTGGTCAGGATCAAGGCCCCTGATTGTAGGAAGAATAGAGTAAAAAAGGCAAGATCTTCATTTTCTTCGGGTGGTTCTTTCTTGGCTTGTGGGATTGCATAAATTTTAGCAATTTATCTTCTATGTCACTTGGTGTACGTTTTTTTGGAGCTGATTTATTTGATGTGGACGGAGTGGCTGTGTGAAGGCTTAAATCAATACTGTCTGCTTCAGTGTTATTGGGATGTTCATTATCAGCTTCGTTATTGTCTAGATTTTCATTTTCATTTTCAATACTACTAGTTGTAGCCCGTGGATCCAGGCTTTTTTCTTCAGAAATGATAATTGCTTCCCGTAGACATAGCCTTTTACTTTCTTGGCACCGTTATATATGTATATATATATACCAGACACTCGTGTCGGTGCACGGTGCACGGTCCAAGCAAATGTGTTGACAATCCAAATGATTCGTCTCCAATAAAAGCAAAAGGTATATATAGTATATATATATACTAATAGAACTGAAAACTCTCATTATTCCTGCTCCGACACGAGTGCCTGGTATATATATACATATATATACCAGGCACTCGTGATAATGAGAGTTTTCAGTTCTATTAGTATATATATATACTATATATACCTTTTGCTTTTGCTTTTATTGGAGATGAATCATTTGGATTGTCAACACATTTGCTTGGACCGTACTCCGATACCCACTTACCAAGAAGTAAGAAAGTTTTCAACTACAGACTATAAAGGGCTAGACGCTACATATAATGTACATTTGGCATACTAGCCAATAAATGTAGAATATTTCATAGGCCCATTGATATACACGTTGATTTTGCTATTGGCATTGTTAAATGTTGTTGGGTTCTCCACAACTTTGTTCGCAAACGTGATGGGTATAAGTTTGATGACACATTGACCAATTGTGGATTTTAGGACTGCAAGGGAAATGACAATACAAATGTCAACCGAACTAACAATCGTTACCGTGAAGCTTTAACTAACTATTTTATCAGTAATGATGGGGAACTTCCATGGCAGTACGAAAGAATTTAATATATATAATTAAATAATAATAAATAATGATAATTAAAAAATACATAAAATTTAATTTAAAAATCAAACTTTTATGCTATATTAAATTATAATGTACATACTTATTAATTTTTGCTCTGCTTGTGACTTTGTCAAAAAATCCTCAAATAAAGATGAACACACCTCAACCCATGCTGAATGCTTCTTATTTTTGTTCTTATGATCTTCATTTGCAGTATTCCAAAACAATTCTCTTTTCTCTATTTCACTTATTAATATTTCAGTCTCAAAGTTAGCCAATAAAAACAATACCACTACTTCAAGGACTTTTTTAACGTACGTTAATTTTACTCAAGTGTGGCTTCCTACTAGTTCTCAAGTGTATTGCTTCAAAGCACGTTAACATGCCATGACGTCATTGACGTGCGTTGTAGCTTAAATGCGTTGGTAGAAAATGTACGTCCGTTATACCGTGCGTTAAGAGATGTGCGCTTTGATAGTGTGTGGGCTCCATTTGAAATATAATCATTCTACACTGCACGTTGAAACGCACGTACATTGTACGCTCGTGTGTCCCTAGCTTAAGCCTGTCATTTTGCACCCCACAAAACTAATACATCAATTAAATACGAAACTAATAAACGGAGTTTTATAAGACAAACCTATAAAATGGTCCAAAAAAACTATTAAAAGCGACTAATTTTTACGAATATTTTAAATTGTACTCTTGTATATACATATATATATATAAAATTAAGTGAATATAAATGTATATACACTTAATTTTGCACCCCTCAGCTTTGTGTGCTCCTGGGCCCATACATAAAAGAATCCCTGTCTACATGTGCACACAAAAAGAAAATGTTTGAATTTATTGCACATGTGCTCATACACATGAGCCGCTACTGTTTATAAGCTTGTCAAAGATCCCACGATCACCTATCGTTTCTCTACTCTACTTTTGTTATTTTTTCTATACATCCTTAAAATCAACTTTCCCAAAATGCTTATGTCTTCACCCTTACAAAAAATATAGAATAACAAAGTAAGCATTTTCATATTAAACCATTCAATTTGATAATGACCGATCAGGTTTATTTTGGCTACACTTAAATATATTTTTGAAAATAATTGATATATTTGCAAGTTTGGAAGACTTAAAGATAGGCTTTTAATGACGATATAGTTCTCTTACGCGATAAACTTAAAGTTTCCACGAGATCGACAGGTCGATTGCGATCAAAATGTGCTGAGCCCTGACCAAGATTTTTAGCTTTTAGCCCCCACGCGCACATGGAATTTTGAATCGGCCAACCATTTGATCGGCCAACTGATAGCTCCGCACGCACCATCCGACAGAACAGTTGGTCGACTGAGATGTCCACGCACACGCAACTCAAAAGTTGCACAATTGACCTTTTTCCACCAATCCTGACATGAATTTGGTCTGGTAATCCGCCAAAGAAAATTGTAACAGTATTGAATACATCCATTATCAAGTCAATGAGTACTGTTCTTTAAGATCAATTCTACAATGTGTATAAATATTTACGGGCTTATCCAAATAGATTTTTCAACTACTTTAGAATGAATATATGCAGTTTTTATGAAATTTGTTCCTCTTAGGACATTCAATAACCAATCAGAACACCAAATATAGAGATTTCATTACCAAGAAGAGAAACCATCAGTTATGTTAAGATAAGAAAACATATGCCCACATTTGCTATAACGTAATTTATTTATGAGATAATGGTTCTACATTAATAATTCTTGTCAAAGTAGAAATTTTTAGCTTCTATTACAAATTGAATAGTTCTTAATTCAACTTAAAGCAAGCAATTCACTGAATTACAAATTATTTTCAATGTAGACTCAAATGAGAGAGAAGAATGAAGTCGGCCAACTCTTCGTTGCAAGAGCACAAATACGCGTTAAAACCTGTAGGTTACTATCGAGTTGACCAACTTTAGAGTTGCACCAAGCTTGTAGCAAAACACAAACTATTTAATCGGCTGACTTGATAGTTGAATGTGCGTGCGCTCAAATATGGATCATTGGTTCTCAATGATGCAACTAAACAGTTGACCGACTCAAAATTCCATCTGCGCGCATGGTAGACTTTTGTTACCTACTTAATAATAATAATAATAATAATAATAATAATATTTAGCACCACGTCTTACTACCCGTTCGGGTTATACGCTTTAAGTACTTACTAATTACTCTAATGGATTAGGAATTGGGAAGGTTGAATTAGAGGAAGTGAGCCCGCATTAGCGTGGAGGGAGAGTGGAAACCCATTTAGGAAAAACCACCCGACCGAGGTTCGAACCTCGATCTCCCCGTCCTCAGCAGTTGAACTCAACACGACTAGCGCGTTAGCCAACTACGCCACCGAGGCGGGTTTGTTACCTACTTGAATATATTTCTGGTTAGTTATTTACCGTTGATTTCAATATCAACAGTGTATCCTCCACTTACCCTGGAAAATAGTAACCCTACTTCACTTGGCTCCCTTATGTGTAGCTTATGAGATAAGATCAAAGTGTTGTCAGTCAATGTAAGACATTTTATAGATTTCATAAATTTATAATGTAAAAAAAAATGTCCTTAATTTTAACGCTTTAAGTATAGCATATTTAATGAATAGGTAAAATACCTATATAAAATGAGAAGATTTAATGTGATGTTTCATGTAATGTTTTCTTTGTTTTAGTTAAGTTCATGCCCGAATCGACCCCTGCTCCCCCGCCAATGTATGCTCCACCCCCGCAACCAGCTCAGGCTCCAGTACCAGTATCAGCTCCAGCTGGGGTCCCACAGGAACCACACAACTAAACGAATTGAACACATTTTTCTACTTTCTACTCCCTTTATTGGTCACCTTTGGAACTATTTACTTTCTTTTTACTTACGACTTAACATAAATCACTAACTTGTAAGCTAAAGCGGATAAAAATATGAACTTACAGGTAACATGAGAAATAACTTGGTAAGGACACAGTAGCCTAAGCAAGTGATTTCAATGGTTTTTTATTCCCAAGCAATTGATATTCTTTAACACTGAAAAGTTATATATGAATATATTTTGAAACTTTTCCAAAGATATTTATCAACATCACTAATTACCATTAAATTAGAAGAATATAATCGTTTATTATAAATTTGTTTTAATTACATTTATTAATAATTATCAAACATTGAATTAACATATGATTCAGGAACGTAATGTTTCCCAGAATACCGTTTAAATTATTAAATGAATTAACTTTGAAACATAATTTCGGGAGTAGTTAAAAATATGTTACCTCAAAAATATATATGGAAATATTTCAAATAATATAAATTGTGCTTTTTTAAGTTCATTATCTTACATATTAATTTTAAAGGCTACCCTAAGATTTCTAAGAGAAACAAATCAAATTATTCATTAAAACATTAATTCAAATGCTAAATTGGTTGTGTATATGTGTGGCGGCAAAGGCTTTAAATTTATAAGTAAATAATAGATTATATACTTTATCTCTTTTAATATTTTGTTTACTTTCAAATGATAAGAATACTGAGAGTAGCAGCTTTGTTGTACGTGGGATTAACAAATTTGTACTTTTAGAATAATAAATTATTATATGGTTAAATCTTAATCTTAACAATTAAAAGCAAATTAATTAAGATAAATGACCAGCTTATTATGTTTTTGATATTATTTTTTAGTGAAAATCATTATATTTTTAATTAAAACTAAATCATAAATTATAAGACATGTAAAGATACACTGTCCTGGAACAATATTGAAATAATTACCTAGATTGGCATAGTTATTTTTATCGCTAACCTAGCCGTCCCCATACGTATTGCAAAAGCGTAAAAAATATTTTTCAAAATAGTATTAAATTATACTAAACAAACAAAACCCAGAAAATTAGAAAGTTATTTGAAACTTTTTTATCGCCAATTTTTGAAAATAGCTATGCACACAACATTTAACTTATTTTTTTATATTTAGCTTTCTACAAACAATATAGTACCTCTATTTAATGTATGTCAAAGAATTAACACATTTAAGCTAAGGATATCTCTTTATTTAAGGTTATTGGGTGTATATCTGATACTATTTTTGTTATTAATATGTATTTTATGTTTCGTACCCGTATTCTAATATAATTTGTTTATTTTAAAATATATTGGAGTTGCAAAGCAAAACGATTGTTCACTTTTTAATACCAACATGAAATTTGAAATATTGGTATGGTATAGTTTTTTGTGGTAAGTAAAATAGGATATAGTGCCACTCTGAAAAAATTCTTTCACATCAGCTATCTTAAAATATTAACTTCCAAAAAGGATTTTTCACAAACCATAATAAATATTAATAGGGAGAACATTGTCTACAATTAATGTACTTATAGTAATCTTGATAATCCCACCTGTTTTCACACACACTCGCAATGAAATGTTTGGAGGATGGTTACCACTCTAAAGTTTGGGGGTTTCCCTTCAATTCAGTTTATTCTGTACGAACTTGTAATAACTCTCTTTTCTCCTCTGTTTAAGATCATAATATGATATTGTACAAACAGTGAAAGTGAACAGCAAAAAAATCACTTTAATATCTCATGAAAATCCACGTAATGTGTGTATGAGTTGGACAAATAGGGATTTATGTGTATATTGCCAGACAGATAATGAGTGTCCTTCATGTCCTGGGAGCACAACTGTAAACTGTAAAGCCACTATGCGGGGATACTACACAGCGGCTAATTATAATTTAGTAAACATGATCAATTACCTTTTAATGTTTCACACCTGCATGCTGGAGAGGGTACTACAGAAACACTTGTAAAACGACAGGCTAAGTGTAATAAAGCATTCTGAGGCACGTATAATAGTACAAAGTTACAAAGACTTACCAAGCGATGTGAAACAAATAGCTTCTGAAATTGATTCTCAAACAAGTCAGATGGACAGCAAAAAAAGAACCAGATCAAAACACCCATTAACACATTACAAAATAGGAATACAGGGTGTTTCTTCTGCTATCTGATAAATGATCCATCTACTCTTTGTAAGCCTAGAGAAGCAGCTATATTAACAAAATACAAAGTTTTAATAGCTAAGCTCATTTCTGGAGATATGAAAGCTTTAAAGCACCACAGGAAGACTTGAAAAGCTGTATAATGAAGCAAGAGAGATTCTTAGTGGTGAACGTGAGGAACCGGAGTGAATAAAATACAGCGCACAGCTTTGTGTTTGCAGAGATGATGTATTTCAGACTGACTGTCAATATACTACAGATGTAGAGCCCCTGTTCAAGATGTGTGGTCTTTGTAAAATGTATGATTACGTATTGTCAAATGGTTTTCTCTCTACGCAAAGCTAGCCCGACACTATTGAAGAAGAAATTGATAGCTCATATTCCCGGACTTGAAGCTCATCTAAAAGGGCGAGATGTTATTTAAGTACTTAATGAAGACATAGGTGAATCCATCGACGGAGCCGTTTTGAATTGCATTGATCCATTGGCTGTTCACATGGAACAGTCAGCATATTATATTTTAAATAGATTTTTGCAACTGATTTTTGCAAGCTTTCATGACATGTAAAGAACTTGTATCCTGCAAATGCCATGTTGTATGTGGTGGAAATGTTTATGCGCACGTGTGCATCTTAAATGTACTACCGGTAGTCTATACTTATGCGATGGAAAGTGCTATGAAGCTGACAGTGATTGAGTCTTTTCTGTACTTTTGTTTTTTAAATGACCTTAATGTATTATTTACAGTAAATACGCTTTCTTGTATGAGGTATAGAAATATACTGTGCTATATAACATGAGTATTTTAATTAATAGCCTGAATCGTAACTCATCTCTTAGTCTTGAACTAACTATGGACTTTATCATATAAATACAGTAAGCATAGTTTAACAAACGTAGCTGGTGGTACTCTGTATCTATATTTAATAGTGTTGTTGCATGAAAACAGTTAAAGTTATCAAAAAACTGCGGAGCACATTTGTATAGCTAATGTTGTCCTTATTGACTTTTATGATGGCGCCGATTTGAATATAACGGTTAGTTTCAAGATAATTGCGTCATAAAAATAAAATTATTTGAGTGTCTTTTTCAAAGATGCTGGCTGAAAAAATATTATATTGAGTGGTACTATATCTCGTTTTATTTTCCTTAAAAATATATATCAATATGTCTAATTTCATGTTAGTATCATAAAGTGAACGATTCCTAAAAAAAATGTTAGTTAAGCAACTCCACTAATAATCTTGAATCTCTTTAGTGCATTAATAGTATGTTTTGACTTAATTTTTTAAAGATAGAAACAAATATTTAGTTAAATAAAGCATACATTATCCAAAAATAGATGCCAAAAATATCATGACAACATTTGTGAAGAAAATATTCAAATATGTTAGTCTATTTACACATACTAAATATCCACAAAAAAGTTGTAATATTATTATTAAAAATTAACTTATATGTATGATGAAAAAATACACCTGCTCATGTGACTTGAGCAAGGAACCTTTTGGTTAAAATTTAAATAATAGATTACATTAAATTGTTTATACAAACATGGACTGAAAGTAGTGAAAATTAATTTTTTTAAATATTCTCCATATTGTCAAGTAAAATGTTTTTACGTGTTAAACTACAAACACCTTTATTTAAAGCATACATTTTGTTGGCTTTGAATTACTAAGTGTATGAGTTAATTTAGAAAGTTGGAAATTAACTATTTTAACATTTAATATAGGAATATCCGAAATCATTTAACAATCTTATTCCTCTCGAAATATTTCAACTAAAAATAAAGCATTACATTTTTTCTTATTATTTTTAATAAATATAACATAATTAAATCAAACCTTTTATGTTCGCATGGTTCTTATCAAGTTTGTGTTGTTTAGCACTATGAATTAATGCAGCTTTTATGCAAGCATGTTACACGTGAATACAAAGTTTGAATGCTACACAAAGAACACAAAATGTATGCATGTTTTCACAATTTATTATAATTTTAAGACAAATTCACAAAAACCATATTTTCTAAGCTGGTATGAACTGAGTGAAGAATATAGTAAAATGATTATTGTAGTCAATATTAATATTTGGTTTTTATTATGAAATATCTAATAGTAAATGAAACTGAACAAATAGTGAATAGTGAAAACAAGTAAAACAATTTAAATGAAATACACCATGTGTAATAAAATTAAAAAATAGGCAAAATATGTAATAGATACCCATGGAATATATATATATAACTTTTAACTGTTTCCTTAACCAAGAGAGTATATTAAAACTTATACAAAATAATGTTAGGGGTATCACCTCCAATAATATTGCTAATAATACACACGATTACATTGGAAGTAGAAGTCGAAGTGAATTGGTTCATTAATTAGATTACCATATCTACGTTATCCCTAAAATAATTATATGACAATGTATAAAATAGTTGATTATAATTTATATTTGTAATTTAATAATAATAATATATTATTTTTGTTATGGGATTTGAGAAATAAATATATATGCGACAATACATTTACATGAACCTAGGACACTGATGTACAAAATAATACCTTTACCAAATCCTTCAATAGTAATTCTTAAACTACTAAGTTTATTGCCTTAATTTTATCCTTATTATTTCACTCTCCTGAAATTCATGAAATACGAATATATTAAACTATTGTAGTTATTTGTTATATATAGGGAGTATAAAAAACGGAAAACTGGACACAGCACAAATATGCTGGATATATAAATACTACGAAAATCTCCTAAAAATTAAGAGTGAAATAAATATATGTAAAAACAAGTATATAGAACACCTATCAAAGTCAAATTTCAGCTTTGCAAATTATGGTATGAAATTGTATCTTAAACCTAATCGTTAGATGTGAGTAGATCAGACTGCTGTATATATTTCCTGCAAATATTTATGTAGCTGTTTTTAAATATTTATACATATATTTTTTTTTTATCTCTCTATGTGTTTGGCAGTCAAACCGGTATATTAAATTACAAGAGAGCACTAGAATTAAAAAAGTAACACAACATATACTCATTGAATGGTAGTCTATCATGCCAAACAAGCACTGTGAATATTCATTCAATAAATCTCAAATTCATCTATTATGTATAATATTCTAAGAATAAAACTAATCAAATATTCGTTGAAATTAAATATTGAATATATATTTAAATCGCTGAGAACAGAACTGTATTGCATGTTAGAAATTATTTTGAGTAATAAATTACAAACTGTCTCATTTATGTTATTTTTTCAGTTAACTAAAATACGTGGATTAGTAAAAATACTATTGCCGACATGTGATATTTTTAATCTTAAAATTTTTTAGTGGATATTGTAATATTTTAAATCTCTTATAAACACTATATACCGGTATTTTATATCTTTGCTCTAATCATCAAACTAATCCAAACTTTTCTATATTTTGTAGTACGGTAACTGTAAGATTTGCAATCACTACAAGGACTTTGTTTACATATATATGTGTGTGTTAATATAACCAATAGTCTACATATTTTCTTTCACAATATCAATAAAATTAAATTACCAGGTATAACCTATAAAAAACCTCAATGAAACCGTGCAAGGGTAATAACAGAGGACTTGTAGTTACTAAGGCCATTTCTGGTTTGTACTTGGATACGATCTATGTACTGTTCATTTAGTGTAACTAATTAACACATATGTTAGGAAGAAAGTAGCAATATGTAATTATGAAGAATGTATAGTTTAAAGATGCAGGTTCAATTATAGAGATTTATCTTTAACATCCGTGTGTGTGTGTGCTTATAAAATATCTCTTAATTTAAAATTAAAAGGAAAAAAAAAATGTTTTTAGAGTGAAGATGTATTTTTGTGTCAATTGTTTGTCTCATGCGAGAAAATTAAATGTCAACCATGCAAGTAAATCTTGTGTGTGTGCTTTAATTATTTGGTTTTTAATAGGCAAGATTATAAAACATTTGTTTAACATGTATAAAAGTAGAATTGTAATTTTAGGTGCACTTCTTAGTGTTTATTTTAAAATATAAATAGTTAAAAACAGCTTCATAGAGTCAGTACCATATTTCTCCACGTAGCACTAATATTTACAAACATAAATAAACACTTCCATATCGCAATTTATAATGTTCATAAAAGAAAGGGGAGATTTATAATTTTGGAATCAATGCATAGATTTTGAATCCACAATTTGTGTGTTTTAATTCTTAAACAGCAATTATATTTGTGTTTTTCTTTCAATTCTCACTATCCATGCACTTTTGATTACATCTGAAAAAAGAATGTTTATCTTTTTCACTGTCATTATTATTAAGAATAGTTGAGATGCATAAGATACAGATATTCCCACAAAACAATTTCATACTTTCAGATGTTATGACAATTGCCTGTAACAATATGTTATCAACGTGACAAATTATTGAATATTGCTTTGATATTATGTCTAATTATCTTTCAAAATACCTGTGTAGTTTACATGAATAGCGTAAATTATTTGTAAGTCTGAAATTATGAAATTGTGTTGTATTTAAATGTAATGTAATGTATAATATAATTATATAATATGTATAAATGATGTGTTAAGAATTGGTGAATCAGAAGAAATAGTGCATTAAAATATATTAGGATGAAGAATAAATTATTGTAAATCTTAGATGAGTATCATAATAAAAAAAACTGAGTTTGGTCTACCATGATATATACCATTGTATTTAATCTCTTGTGTATAGATATAGCCTTATCACATTTTATAATCTTACCTATATAACTTATTTATAACGTTTTCACAGCTATGCCAATATTTTTGGATGAAACACAAAATCCTCAGCTAGCTTCAAAAATGTTATATACTTAATATTTTACACGGCTTGGATGGAAATATTGTATAGGTTATTTAAGCTAATACTCTTAATCTTAGGGTTATTTAAGAGAACCTGGATTTTTTTTTTCATTATATATTTAATTTTTCTATACACCAAGATCAGAATATGATTTAATAGGATTCTAGGGTTGAATTATATTTGGGAATCCTTTTTTCTCATAAAAATCATTAAAAATATTTTTTTAATCACCGCATTTTCTTCAGGCTATACGCAATAAAAAATAAATTAATTACCAAAAATAAATACATGTTTTTATATTATAATCCAAAATTTAAACCTTTATCCAGTGCCAGCATATGTACTAATACTAGGTTCTATACGATAGTAAAAATACAAGCACACCATAGGTGATATTTTAGCATATATAATAAATGAAAGTGGAAATTAAATAGTGATACAGATACAACCGTATTTGGGTATGTACCAGTATTTAAATTAAATTTAAAATATTTGATCTGCTTCGGTGGCCGCATGGTCTAAATTACTACTCTTAGAATAGACTAGACTACCTCTGAATTGGAGATTGAGGTTCAAATCTAGGACGGGTCTACTGAGGGTGGTTTTACCAAAAGGCTATCTACTTTATCTCCACATAAATATGGGTACACTTTCTATAACTATAGGCTTCCTCATCCCTAAAACAATTAGCATAGTTAGTATATAAGATGAATGGGTAATAAGACGCCATGCAATATATATATACATACTCACATATATATTTGAAAAATAAAATGGCTTAGAATGAAAATGTCTTGCAGAATGAATTAAATCGTTTAAATGGATATTCGTATAATTGTCTCCAAAACTTAAGTTCTTAGTTTTGGATAGAGACGGATCATAAAATGTTTGTCAACCTAGTATAAATGTAAAACTGTTAGAACAAGTAAATGATGTTGTGTATCTGGGCAGAAGGTTCCGTAAAAATGTAAAGGGGAGATGGTTGAATCTACAGACGAGTGAATGCATCTGGGAGAGTAGTTGGATGTATGTGAACTAGTGCAAAAATGAAGTATGATTGAAATAGGAAAGGATGAAAGTATGTAAAAGTGTGTTGACACCAACATTGTTTTACGAATGTGAAGCTTGACAGAAGAAACAAGAGAAAGGTGGGTGTGGTTGGAACGATATCTAAGAAATGTATGTGGAGAAGCTCGTATGGACAGAATCAGTAATGAATGGGTGCTGAAGGAGTGTGGTTTGAAAGGGAATCCAATAGGTTATTCTGAAAGAAGTTTCTTACGTTGATTTGGGCATGTTGAGAGGGCGAGTGTGGATCGAGTGATGAAGCAAATATATGAAGGTGAGCATGAGGATCAAAAGGAAGCATTAGGCCATGTAAGACGTGGCTAAACGGTGTAGACGAATGTGTGAAAAAGAGAAACATTAAGAGTTTTAGGATTAAAAGAGCATGTATGACATGGTGTATGGATGTTGTTGAAGAGAAGGGAGTATGCAAGGATAGGGAAATGTGGAGAAAGTTAGTGAGGATGGATTAAATACGAAGATGTTTTTTGCTATATTCACCGTGTGTGTATGTGTGTATGTATGTGTATGTATGTGTGTATGTATGTGTATATGTATGTGCGTATTATGTATGTATGTATGTATGTATGTATGTATGTGTATGTGCGTATTATGTGTGTATGTATGTGTATGTGCGTATTATGTGTGTATGTATGTATGTATGTATGTGTAAGTATTGTATGTATGTATGTATGTATGTATGTATGTATGTATGTATGTATGTATGTATGTATGTATGTATGTATGTATGCGTGTATGAAAACACTACACCTGGACAAGGCTATATAAATCATGACCTTTAATTCAATGGAAATATATACCTAGAGATGACTGTATCCTTCACTAAATCTATTTTTTATTTTTATGTTACCATTAACCCTGAAAAATTTAATTTTTTACTACCGTAGGCGTGCTTACAGAAGGGGCCAGATAGGCTCAAATGTCTCCCTTTAAGTTGCTTCAAATATTGTTTTCAATTTAGCAGGCACACAAACAAATAATGTGAGAGATATTTATTTGGTGAGAGAAGGAATTATTGAACTATGATAACAACTTTTAAAAAAACTCTAAATAACTTCTAGAGCCATCTAATTTACAAAAATAACAGGAGAGGATCACTTCAAATAAACTATAGAGGCATTAAGTTTGTAAAAATAATCTGGGAAGTGGACCACTCTAAGTAAATGTTAGAGGCGTCTTATGTATAAAAGAAATCCAGGTGATGACAACTCCAAATATCTTTTAGACATTTAATTTAAAAAATAATTCAGACAGTAACCATTCTAAATAACTTCAACAGGTATGCAGCCTTCAACCATTTTTATGGATCATGACCCTTTGAATAGCACCAACCCCTTATGCTTTTGGATTGTGGTCCAATTCCTTCAAACCTATCTGGTTTTGGCTGATATTCACTTCCCCCTTTTCAACAATGGCACATAAGCAAAACAAATCAGCATTTTTTTTTGTTAATAAGGCATAAACAATTTTAAACACCTTAAAGATACTAATTAAAGCGTGGATATGGCAATGTGCTCCCAGTGCGTTTTGATAGTGCACGCATAGTAGCCAATGGAATTATATTTATGTGAACAGTACATTACTTTTCACATACTATCAATCTTGTTTTGTTTTTCCTGCATTTCGCGAGTTGTTGGCTCTTGTGCACACTGTTATGGAAGGGAATCAAACCACTAGACTTACATAAATAATCTCCAAATGGAAAGGCATGAAGATTCTCAGGGTCGACAAAAACGTCAAGCTTCTCAGTTGAATCTCCTGACCGTTATGGGCATTTAGAGAACTACGTAATGATAATACATTTTTCAATTTGGCTTAAGCAAAACTTAAGACATGTGAAGAAAATTAATATGAAACATCAGCAGTTAAACAAATATCAGTGTATCTTGTTACTTAGTTCTTATACAACAGCTAGGAAAAAAAAACATCATCAATTGTTTAGAGCCTGTGGCTAGGTCAGTTTAGGAAAAAGCCTCCCTCTTCCAGTCTCCTTCCACCATTCTTCCTCCTTTAATATCTTCCGCTCTTCTCCTCCACGGGCATCATTAGGGGAGTTACAGGGGGAGGACATCTCCCCTCCCCCCAATAATCTTCTTCGATAGGAAACTTTTAAAAGTATTGAATGTAGGAAAAGTGGTTTTCACAGTGGGATTTAAAAAAGTCAATTGAATGGTGGCAAGCAACCAAGATCCAAGCGCCACTAAGGTGAAACTGAGTAAACTGAATTCAAAGTAAATGCTTTACTATAAACTCCAATTAATTTATATAATAAGATTAATTACTTAAACATATAGTACAAAGTGTTATTTTTAATATACTACAATGCCAACATATATAGTTTGCTATTTACTTAATAAAAAAAATCATTTGGTACTTGGTTGAGTGTTGCGAATTTCAAAAGACAACTTAATTTTTTTTTTAAACTAAACCATAATACATAAACCTATAAAAATGCCACTGATATATTGTTAAAAATTCTGAATTTAATAATATAAGTTCATATTAACAATGAGGTTTTCAAAACTATTTGGACAAAAGTTTGATTCTTATTGGTACTGTCTTTTCAGTTAAATAATTTCAATGTAAAAGTCAAATTCACCATCATAACCATCAACACCATCAATGATCCTTTGGTCATCAAATAAATTATTATAAAAGGGTTTTGCATCTTCGGGAATAAGACGAAGGATTGATTTAATATCTGCCAGTTTAGGATATGATATTGCTTTGCCGTTAGGCCAAAGTGGGACATGGTTCTCCATGGAAAATATTGTGGCTGTTGGACGACCACGTACTCTCTTACTAATGTACACTTCAGAGTAGATCACCATCACTGTTCATTTTCACATATAAAATGAGTTACTTCTCTTTAACTAGTTTTATTTCTCGTGTTTGAACCAGTTTATTTAGAGACCAGTACTGTCAACTTTGCGGTTCACTATCAAATTTTACATTGGAACTGTTTCATAAAAGTCATCGTTACTCATTTTTGTAACCTGCATGTTATTTATTTGGTGACAGTTCCTCATTATTTTCACAGTCTTCATCTGTATATAGTCTTTGAACGTGTTTAAGGAATTTCTCAATGTCACTAAATTCCCTACCGTTTGGCGGGTAGCTATGACCAGATATCAGAAATTTAATTTTTATGATATTCAGTCTTGGATGATTTTGTAATAAAACATTCAACATTAATGTGAGTTTAATATTGCGGTTTTGTCCTCCACATGAATCGAACCACAAAATTAGCTCTTCAACCTCTTCTGACAAGGTTCATTTCCATGTGCTTCAACAGACATGAGCTGATTGCTTGTGCTTCTCTTCCAGCAGCCCCTTCCATCCAAACATAACAAAAACATTTCCCAGATTTTCCAGAATGTACTCCCAGACCGATCCCGGTCGGGTACACTGAGGGTGTTTATTTCCTAAATAGTTTCCCACTCTCTTGCCTCGCAAATTTGGGTGCACGTCCTCATTTACACCTACCTCAACCATAACTATTAGCGTCATTAGTGTATAGGCGTATAGCCCGAAAGGGTAGTAAGAAGCGGCGATAATAATATATATATATTTTAAAGAACATTCCGGTTTTCAAAAACTAATAATGTAACAAATATTCGGATGATGTTATGTATATTAAAGTAAGTTCCCGTCTTCAAAAAACAAATACTGTTATATGAATATTAATTGTTATTATTTCTAACTTTCTGTAAAATAAAAATTCCTGAACTTTTACAGTTTTATTCATCAATTTTTCAAATTGCAGAACTATTGACGAAGTCTTATCAAGAATTATTAATTTTTTACTGAGCTACTAATAGAAATAGACAAAGGTTTGCCCATGAGGCAATTACAACATTGCAAGATCAGACCACACAACATAAAATCACACTATTGAACTCTATGTCTGTAGGAAGTTAGATTGTGTGAGATTCTAATAAAAGCCAGGGAAACATAGTGTTTCAGCTTTTTCTGATATCGTTGAATTATCATTTTGGTTGTCTTCTATCTAAAACATGACATGTGCCAAGTCTACTAATCATTTTGAATGTTCTGACATGTTAATAGGCTATTCAATAATTTTTGTAATGTTTTCTATAAACAATAATATTAACATCTTCCTTAAACAAAATAACTCAACTGGTAGCACAAAAAGGATTACAGAAATTATAAGAATCAATCAAACACACTCTGATATACAAATACAGTGGCTAAAATAGGGAAACTGTGTCGCTTTGCTGTTTGTTGCTTATCAGCAAATGACAGAAATACATCAAAACTACTGAATTCTGGTGGTTGGATGTTTGTAGCTAATTGAAGAAAAGACTTTTACAAAATGTTTGTTGGTTTGGACAGCTGTAGATGGCAGAAAAATGCAGGAAACACTTTCATATTTATTTACAACATAGAGTGAGAGAGAGGATTCTTTTCTCTCATTAAACAGAGAAAAAAATCACACGAGATTAGCGCTTGGTAGTTTGTTGCTAAACACTATTCAATCTCAATATTAAAAATGCTTATATGACATAGTTTTATTAATGATATAGTACATATTTTGCAGATTGACATCTTGGTTAACAATGATTGACACTTTACTTTCTAAGTTCTGAGAATCAATAGACAAGAAAGACCACATGTAATTTATATTTGTCTTCGAAATACAGTGGTTCTTTTTCTTACCATACCATCCGGTTTCCTCGAAGGAATTATAGCCTTTGTGTTTCCTCAATATTTTCGTGATTAGTTCCACTCTTTGTTGCCAAATCAACGGGGTTTTCACTAAATCCATTGATTTTTGGAACTGTCATAAAATAATTTTATTTAACCGATTCCCGCTTTCAAAACCTCGTACCCTGCTGTTTTTCAAATAGCAGCTGCGAGTGCTATTACACACACTTTAGTGAACAAAACTGGGCTGGCAACGTTGGTTTTAGATGGAATTTATTTTTCTATTGTAAAAGTCAGTAAACGTTGTATGATTTTGAATTGCGGTTCTGACTATTCACATTAATATAAGAATTTGTTTGGGGGTTATCGTTGTGTTATGTTATTTTAATTGTGAGATTTACTGTAATAATATTGTAATATTAATTTTGTTGTGAAGCACATTTCAGTTTAAAATGAGCCAATTTTTAATCAAAACAAAGCGTTCATTGGATTATTAACCTAGCTGTTACACCAGTGCGAGTAAAAGTACAGACATTTCTAAAAAAAATTAAGAGTAAATGCAATGAATAATATTGCCGTTCTTTTATTACCGACACTGACAATAGCAATATGAGTGCTCGTCACCAACCAGGGATTCTCCCCAATAGGTTTCCAGTACAACTATTGAAATGTTGTTGTCTTGAATTTCAAACGTCTTGGCTCAATGATTTTAAATGGTTGCACATATTAAATGACATTGAAGGAATATGCTGTTTTTTATTGTAACCTGCATAATTATGTGAGCCCAAATAAAACTTATGCGCTAAAAAATGGATTCTAAATTTGCAGAAAAAAAGTTTCAAAAAATGGAAAAAAAAACTATTGAAAAATTCAAAATTCATGAAGAATCTTCTGCTCACATGCAAGATGTATTGAGTCATCAACACTTAGATTCATCAATAGAAAAAAACCTTGTCCAGTTTCAAATCAGTTGAACAAAATATGGTACTTGATAGTTTACTAAATATAGTTAGTTACATAGGTTAATTTGCAATACAAGGTATTGGCTTAAGAAGGCATACAAATGTCGAAGGAAGCCTAATGCAATTCTTAAAGCTAAGAGTTGGTCATTCATCTGAACTAATGAAGTGGCTACAACAAGAAAGCATTAAAATGATTCATTCATAAATCCAGAATGAAGCTGTACAAATCTTTGGTAATGAAATAGTGAATACTATTTGCGATAAAATAAAAACAATAAAGGATGTTATTATATCTTCTATTATTGGTGACGGAGCAAGAGATGTGTCTGGACTTTAACAAGAAAGTCTTTGTGTACGTTGAATCGATGCAAATCTAGGCGCACAAGAAAGGTTTTTTTTTTAGGTTTGTATGAAGCTACAAGTTCAACTGGAGAAGTGATCTCTTATATATTGTGTGAAGTGATGACACGTTTTCAATTACTATTTGAGTTTTCACATATGATGACGAAGAAAATATGAGTGGTTTCAAGAAGGGTGTACAATCATTAATAACAGAAAAAAAAAGACTTCAATTTCTTTTGTGCACTGTGGACCGCACTGTGTTAACTTAATGAGCGAGGGGAAAAAAAAAAGATGTTTACATTAAATAACTACAGAGTTTTTATTCCAAGTCGATACGATAGGTATGTACGAAGCTATAAGACAATAAAATGTAGTGAAAATGTTGCACCTCGCTCCAATCTCCGTAGCTCGGTTGCACCTGGTTAATGACTGACTGCGTTACGTCATGGTATCCGCATCGCTTCGACATTCTCCGCGCTGCACTAGTTCAGTAATGACTCTACGCACGAAATAAACTGTTGTATTGTTGTTTTTATTGGGTTTTTAGAGTGTCTGGATTAATTATGGAGCAGGGGTCTCCTCGTGGTCAATCGAACAACTTGCCTAAAACAGATTTAATCATGATGGCAAGTTATTTTGCCATGAATAATTCCATTCACGGTAGGAATTACTCTCTGAAAGGTCTTTTTTCCTACCAATATCCTACTATATAGTAGATTTATGGTAGGGAAAAAGGCCTTTAAGAAGTCAATTCCTACGGTGAATGGAATATAGTTATATAAGTGCTGAAATTCGCAGTGCAAAGGTTGCAAGGTTAAAAAATATTACCATATTTAATAATAATAATAATAATAATAATAACAGAACCCTTCCTTCACCTCTGACAAGACATCTTGTGAATGTGGGGAATGCCAGGCCTCCACCGTGGTTCGGATTCCACGTTAAACTGTAGGTCCTCCGTTTCATCTCACAATCACCCTACCATTACACATTAGCGTAAGTGCGTATAACCCGAACGGGTAGTAAGACGCGGTGCTAATAATAATAATAATAATAATAATAACAGATTGTCTCGAAATAGGTACGTACCTAGATAGATAGATAGCTACTCTGTTTACTGTTGTTCAATAATGTGTGTTATATTTGTAAATTGTATTTAAGGTACCCACATAATAAACAAAACATACCAGTGATCAAGTATTTTACTATACTAAACTGTCGTTTACCTAACTACCTATCTATGTACATATTGAAGAGAGCCTATTATAGATGAGGAATATATAACTTTCGGGGATTTCTTAACGGCCACATTTTGATCCACATTATTCCAAGTTACTTTATTTCGAAAATAACAGTTATTGAGATAACGTTTATCGATGGTGTAAGGGTGTCTCACTTGGTGATGGTTTTATTCGCTTTTTGACGAGCGTTTATTATTCGCCCTTGTTTTCAGCGACAGCTGTCCACTCTGGATTATTGTTCGTTCACGGTAGGAGTTTACCTGGAAAAGGACTTTTTTCCCTACGAGAAATCTATTATATAGTAGGATATCGGTAAGAAAAAAGACCTTTCAGAGGTAAACTCCTCCCGTGAATGAAGTATACGAAAGCGGTGACTTATCGACCAAAATATTTGTTTGCATTATGATGATACAAAAGTGTTGGCTAGTAGCGGTCTCATATACTTAGCTCTCGTGTTTAAATGAACATTATTTGGTAAGGAGCGGCTACTTTAATAATTGGTTTGGCAGCGGGTTAATCTCCCAAAACAGGATCATAATTACAATAATATCACATAGGAGCTTTCACAACTTTACTTTACCATTTTCTAAAGCAATAGTGCATAGTATTAGGTCTATTCATCTTACTCGATTGAATCCCCATTATTTTATTATTTCAGTTTAATAAATAAATAAATCTGCAATGACTGTAAAAATGGATGGTTCAATATAACAGTGATAAAAAAAATATGTTTTACAAGTACAAGTAAAAGTATAAAATAACAGTGACTGGTACAAAATATTGACCCAGTAAAAAATACGACTGTGACTAAAGACCATTCTGGAATGACACAGTGATTCCCATTAACTGTTATTATTAACTGTTAAAACTCACTGTCGTTATGTTGCTTGTTTTGTTCGTTCGTTCAGTAGGGTAAACAAACCAATAAGAGAAAATTTACCAACCCTTACATTAGGTCATATTTCTCATTTACAGGTCAGCCAGGGAGTCGTATTGAGATAGTGCCATAGGATACGTGCAAGTAGAACGAGAAGCTCATATATGCACTCTTAAGGCTAGTATTGATCCCAAGTAAAAAGTTCGAAGACATCGTACATATCACCTTAATATGTGATGAAAAGGAGTCCATCGTTAAAAGTGTTCAGCGTCACGACTGTGCAGCGAGCAATTTTGTCATGGGTACATCGACGTAGCGAAGAACAAGTTCTTACATCAGTTAGATGCTATTGGTCTAAGTATAAATTATCGTATGTGGGCACAGATGTGAAGCTCATAAAGATAAAAGAAATTGGAGGAAAATCAACAACTACCAATCATGACAGTAAAAATGGCAGTTTATTCAGGTCTGTAGCGGAAGAAGAGTGACCTGGTGGTCTAGGGGTAAGGTGTCAGACTTCTGTGCTGGCGGCCGGGGTTCAATCCTCGGTCCCGGCAAATATCTATCTGATTACCAAACCCTTCCTTCACCTTTGACAAGACATCTTGTGAATGTGAGGAATGCCAGGCCTCCACCGTGGTTCGGATTCCACGTTAAACTGTAGGTCCTCCATTTCATCTGACAATCACCCTACCATTACACATTAGCGTAAGTGCGTATAACCCGAACGGGTAGTAAGACGTGGTGAATAATAATAATAATAATAATAATAATAATGTAATGGAAGAATGCAAAAATAAGAAAAATAAAAACACAGGTAAGTAAATATTTCAATGACCCTTCCATCCCGGCTAAACTTTTGGTCCACGCCTTGTACCACAGCTGTAAATGTGTGAGCAATGATTTAGATGTCAATCTATTTTTGGAATACTTTTCTAAAAAGTTGATAGTAAGGCCTGTGATGTAATATCCAAATTAACAATAGAACAAGCTGATAATCCATTATAGCACTAAATGCGCTATGTTCAGATCACAGCCTCAATGGCCTACGAAGTGGCTCACTGTAAAACTTTAGATGGATCATTGGTGGAATCCCTTGGCGCATGTAACGTCAAAGACACCACGGCCATAAAAGAGGGGTATAGTTTTGAAGCCTCTGGTTTTGGATGAAATTCAAGGTCAAACAAAGATACATTAAAAAAAATATTGGGATTATATTGAACAAGGGCATGCCATTGTTTGGGGCATCTCCGTATGGAATCAATGATAATTATACACTAGTAATAAAATGTTCAGTTAACGAGAACACATCTAAAAAATATTTTAACACTGACCATAAAACCATTGGCCGCTACTTAGCACAAATACAAATATGCAATTACTTACAGTTACAATAATTGTACAAATGGCTGCAATAAGCCAATTACCGAGTCGAAGGTGGCTGCGTTATCTGATAGCTCGTGATCTTAATAAAACCACACATTTGTAGCCGACGATCTCCACACGTACATCATAGACTCTGCCTTAAAATATTAGTGAAGAATGACCCAGGGCACGGGACCATTCCTGGATAGCTCAGTGGTAAGAGCATTGGCGTATTAAGTCAAATATCTTGGGTTTGATTACCCTGTCAAGGTGTCAATTTTCAGTTTTCAGAAGACATATACAGTTGCAAATATATTTTTCAAACAGGAAAAAAATCATATTTTTTGTTGTTCACCCGGACTTTGAAGCTTCCAAGCAGATTCTAATAACACATGTCAATTATGACGAAAGCTATTGAAAAAATGTATTTGAAAAGTGCTTAGAGTTTTGGCGTGATACTATTTATCCGAGAATGTCTGTTTAAGGTTATGACTTATATTTATAATTACCTCCAATGTTTAATCAAATGGTATTTTTATTTTTTATTTATAATTTAACAATATGTTAGTTGTTACAGGCCCCATCCGAGCAGCAAATAAAAATCTCGCCTCAGCACAGAGTGATTAACTAGGTTCAAATTTTCCCCATAAATTGATAAATGTCCAAGTTCAACGCCAGCATTAGGTGTAACCATGTTGAAATCTCTTAGCCTATCTATAATTCGTTCAACATGGATTCTTAGGAAGACTATTCTTTTCGACTCCAGTACCTCTTCTTTCGTGCTAATAGTGTTAGCACTCACACTGAGAAGCCTTATAAGTCCACACTGGTTTTGAATTAGGACGTTAGCTATATGTTTAAATCCCCTATTTTCCATAATATCTATGCCCGGAGACAAATCTCTGATATAACTGCAGTTTTCAAATATCACAGTGTCCAATATTCCCCCTCCAAATCCACATGATCTAAAATTCACCAAGCCATCAGGCGTGCACTAAATCAAATATTCTACTGTGCTACATCCTTTGTACTCTGACCAAGTCAGATACACTGATGTAACGGATTGCTGGGTTTCACAATTTATGTTTCAAAACAGTCAACTATTACTATTATTATTATTATTATTAGCACCGCGTCTTACTACCCGTTCGGGTTATACGCACTTAACCTAATGTGTAATGGTAGGGTGATTGTAAGATGAAATGGAGGACCTACAGTTTAACGTGGGATCTGAAACAGGGTGGAGGCCTGGTATTCCACACATTCACAATTGTGATTAATACACGTCTTGTCAAAAGTGAAGGAAGGGTTTGGCAATTAGATAAATCTGGGTGGGGACCGAGAATTGAACAGTGGACCCCTGACGCCTTACCCCTAGACCCCCAGATCACCTGCTTGGAAACTAATGAGTCTCCAAACTTGAGAATTTATGCTCAAGAAGCTATTTAGATGCGTAAACTCTGACTAATATAGGAGAGATTATCTTGGACTATTAATACTCTATCGCTACGACATTGGTTTATTGCCAAGATATTTACACATATCTTTTGCTGTAAGCAGTGGTGCACCGAAGGGGGAGAGAGGCAAATATTTGACCCCCCTTCCCCAACACCACAAATAATTTTAATATAAATTTAAATAATATGAAGTATAACTAAAATATTTAGCATTGAAGATGTAGAGGCTACATTTTAAGACCAGACTTATGATTTAAGCCTATCAAAAGATTTACCGTTACACACAAAATTAACAATTAAAAAACATATAAATAATAGCTTCGATACCATTTGCATTATTTAAATCTCTTAATTATTATAAAACTACTACAAATAATTTCTAAAAGTATTTAATATTCATAAATGTTCCCGGCCTTCAGGGATTAGGAGGGCTGTGCAACCCCAAACCCGCTCTCACCATCAAAATTTCATTCTTACTACAGCCTTTATTGAATGCCTCCCCCAAAGTAAATATCTGGGTGCGCCACTGATTAAGTAAATTATATGATAATACATTTTATTTTACCTTTTCCTTCTAAATCATCTTTAAATGTTGAAATTACACTCCTGACTTTTGGGATTCTTTGATGTATAATTATATAAAATCACAATTACTAATAAGTCGTTAATGTAAAACAAAAACTAAAAGAACACCATTAAAACTTCTACAAATCCTTTCTACTAAAAACAAAACAAGAATCACGGTCAACTACGGTTAAAGTAACCTTGGTACCCGCCCCCCTCCCATTTGTCGCACAGATTATCTCTGACTTTAAGCACATTGGTTTCTGAAACGTCTGCAGGTGCCATCTTGATACTTAAATGTCTTGCGACGTTTTAACCATTGATGTGATCTTGGAAAGCGTCCACATAGCGATACGTGTAATGTTTGGTAAAGTAGCGCCTCATGCCCACTTTCAGAGTTCTATTTAATCGTTCCCCGATGATTGCCTTCACGTCCGGATTATGATTGGTGTAGTAATACACGCCTTCTTTATTGAGAAATTCAAGGACTAGACGTGCCATGAACTCTGTCCCCTTGTCCGTCTGTAAACTTAGAGTTTTACGTCCACTTTGTTTGAAAATGTCCCGAAAGGCGTATCTCTAGACGCTCCACGTCTTTGATGGAAGCGTACTTTCCCAGGCTATCTTGCTAAACTCGTTGATGACGGTGATCAAGTACACAGCACTGTCGTGTATTTTCCGAGATTTCACATGTCGTTGAGATTGGCTTGCAAGAGATCTTCAATGTTTGACACCACGTACTTCTTGCGTGGAAACTTTTCTTTATCACAGGTTTGTGTAGGGCATAAGCGTCCTGCACACGAAGCCATTCCCGTACTTTGTCGGAATCTTTCTTGGACGCCTTTATGATCGACGCCACCCCTGAAAACCCTACAGGATGAGAAAGGTTGTAGTAGATGTTGGCCAAACGGTCCAATGAGCTCGGAACGGCAGACACCTGTTTTCTTCCACTTTTTCCAGTTTCTTCTTCTTCTTAGGGAATTGCGATGGTGTAAGTGGTTTGGGTACGATCTTCGGATCTCTAGTGTTTGCCAAAAGTTTCGGATTTACAATAAATTCTTACGGAACGTTTAATTTTTGAAGTGCAGTGAGAAACTCTCGCTGCTCCGATAGCTCGCTGTGTCTTCTTGCTCTAGCCATATCGTTGACTAAATCCATAATATTGGATCCATGGAGTGGCATATTATGAATACTCACTTCCCCGTTTTCATCCCAAGAGATACCTCCTTGTGAAATAATATGTTCTGGTAAAAGTTCAGCATTTTACGTGCCTGTGCGGGTATAGTGTTGAGGACAGCAGGGATGGGAAATACAGACACTTCAGGGGGGTCATGGTGCTATTTTCAGATGGCGGAGGGTGTTGACTAAAGTGCAGATAGCGCTGTAGATATTGTTGGTATAAAGGTCATTTATACTTGTCATCATGTTTTGAAGCAAGGATTTTTTCCATTTCCTTGTCCAGCTCGGAGACCACTAGATTTGTGGCCTATGCCACTTGTTAGTGGTGTTGCTCGTAACGGTGTAATGATTTTGGGGACACCGATATTATCTTTTTCGTGTGTTCCATTATCTACTTGTTGGATAAGGAACCGAGGAAACAGCTGATTAAAGGGGCTAAAAGTAAGGGCAGGAATGTTCCTCGTTTCTGAACGAATAGTCTTTTCTTCTTCTTCCAGAACTTTCCTCGTTTTATCAACTTGCGCAACACCTGCTTGTGAGCACGTAACTTTGT
The DNA here is from genome assembly GCA_902141385.1 of Timema californicum. NCBI lineage: Eukaryota > Metazoa > Arthropoda > Insecta > Phasmatodea > Timematidae > Timema > Timema californicum. The sequence continues at coordinate 117,708 of CABFOW010000498.1, read as the reverse complement.
CTTCTGTGCATTTTTCAACAGCACCCACTCTTTTAAATTTTTGTAGACACACTCACAAACAGAGTCAACCAGTTTCTTGTCTGCCATTTTCAGCAAGGCGACACGTTGTTGCGGGTTCATGCGATACATCGCACGTAGCAGAGGGGCCTGCTTCAGCACTTTGGGACTAATGGTTATGAAATGATCCGTAAGCATGAAGTGTCGGTGTTTTTATAGCTTTTGCGTGGTAGGTACACGCAGCACCCGACATTTGTGTGGCTTCTATATCTGAACCATTCGGGTGTACCTTGTTTGAAATCTTACATTATATACCCGTGGGGAGTATTTGTAGCATCAGCGTAAGAATCCTGTAAAATACCAGGGTTTTCAGGACATACTTAACGTGCAAAGAGTTGAATCTGAGCTTTATCCCTGGGATTTTTAAAAAGTAAGATATAATGTGCGTTTAAGGAAATGTCTCCTTGGCCCATGCCTTTGTGGATTATATTTTGTGTAAGGTACATGACACTAATATTTTTATATATATTTCTAATATTTTTTTATATTCATTACAGGTGCCATCCATTTCTGGCAAGCCTTTACAAAATAGACGCGGGGATTTTACCCGTCTTGTTCAAATCCCGGTTGTCATAAAGCATAATATCAGGTGATTTCATCAGATTTAATGTCACACATTGTGTCTAAGTGACAGATAAAGGCGGCTACAAAATGTGACTTTTCACAGCCGGAAGGGCCGCTCATGATGGCCGAAAATGGATGTTTCAACTTGTCTATAATGTTTGAGACTGAGCTTATAAGCTAAATGAGCTTTTATTTATTGGATAGGAGGAAGGGGGTTTAGACGTTAAAACACAAACATAACGATTTTATAATATTTATTCACACAAATAGAAGTAGCTCGCACCATTAAAACTAAACATGGATTATTTATTTATACAAATATACCTCACACCTTAAATGTATACTGGGAATATTTGTTTGCAAACACAACTCACAAACATGGAATATTTAATTACACAAATAAAAGTATTACAATCCTTGAAAAGTATACATGAAATATTTATTTACAAAAATAAATGTTTTTACAAATGTATATCACACCCTGAAAAGTTTACTAGGAATATTTATTTACAAATACATCTCACCCAATGAAAAGTATAATTGTAATATTTATTTACACACAAAAAAACTTTTAGAAATATGGCTCACACCATGACAAGTATGTTTGCAATAATTTTTTACAAAAAAATATAATTATAAAATCTTTATTGCATATTGAAATAAATTATACATGTTTAGGTGTAGAGAAAACAATATTCAATTTATTGAGCTCGTAGCAGGAATAATGGCCTGTGTACTAATTTAAAAAGTTAAGTTAAAAGAGTATTTGAATATATGTAAACAACCAAATGCTTTTAATTTAAAATATGTACAAGAATATAAACAAATTTGACTAGATTTAAATAAATATATATTCAAACAACTTATTATATTTGACTGTAAATAATCAGGTAGGCGGAGGTTTGTCCTGGTGGATAAAAAATATAAAATAATATCCCGGGTGCATAAAATAAATCAATTAAAAATATGCGTATTTTCATGCAGAAAAAATATGAAAACAACTTAAAACTTTGAAAAATTTCATGTCCTTGGAACTGTCTAGAGTGAAAGAAAAGAAGATGATTATTCAGCCCGTTTAAATGATCACCTTTTATTCGTCATGAGTGCGTTTACAAGGACTCTGATACCCAAACGGCAACGTATTAAAATCATCGGTTATCCACCGTTTGGTGTACACTGGCCGGCAGACCCTATTCTTTGAAACGGTACATAGAGTCGCAAGACCTTTTCTTACAATTTTGTGCGGTATCTGTATATATTTTTACACAGCCTTTTCAGTGACAATTGCTTACAAAACGTCAATTAACGTCGTTCCGATTGCCGTAATTTATAGGGTTATCCCGCAAACCTTGCACACCGTTGTTGGTTTGGAGGGATATCCACCAAAACAAACTTGGCACGTGTAATTATTGGGACCGCCAGATACAAAGGTGTTAATGTAGCTTCCCGGACCGTAATCTTGAAGTTCATTAGTGAGATCACCTCAAAAGTCTCCAGTTGGTGGACTCCAATCGCCGGGGCATTCGGTGAATAGAAAGCTATCCATATCGTGTTACAAAACGCGGCCCTCCAATTTTTCAATGATGCTGTATAAGTTCAACCTAGCCATAGCAGTCGTGTAGCATGGCACCGCAACACTCGTGTTAGGGTTAGGGAGCTACGCGTCACGCGTATCCTTGTAATTGGGGAACATAACCCCAATGACTCTGTCCACGGTGATGTACGGATCTGTCTGGTACTTGTGGATGCCCTGATAGTCGTTGACAATGGCTACATGCGGTAAATCGAGTCTTTGGCCAAACTTTCCCCATAGTGAATTTATAAAAAGTTTAGCCAGAGTGCGGAGACCAGGGTTTTTACAAACAGAGCCGAAATCGAGTTTTACCCCTTCCCTTTCCTCATAACTTTGAATATAAGCTAACTTTTCCTCTTGTGAAGTACGCCACCCTGGACATCCGCTGGCTACTTGTTTAATTTTCAAAAAAGTATCAATGCACCCGTGAAACAGTCCACCAGAACGTGTCTAACGGTCGTAAACAGATACATTGTACTCCCACACTTCGTGTACTGCGTCAACGGTGTAGCCTCTCTCAGCGGCTTTCCGGATCTCGTCAATCACCCAGACGCCTGTTAACCAGCGATCTTTTTTGTCATTGTGCTGACACGCGCCTTGGTTTTTATCCTACCCACATTTCCTGCACAAGATGAACATTAGCTTGTCGTGTATCCGTGTAGGCAATACGGGCATGAATAAATCCCATGGAGGCGTCACTGTAACATTGGCTATGCCTTCTACTTGTTCTATAGACGGACAATTTGGTTCCAAGTGAATTTTGGGGTGGCCGACGGGGTATTTTTTGTACTTGCAAACGTATGGATACAACGAACACACATCCAAGTACTTGATCTTCTCCCCACAAGAAAGGTCTGCTTCGTGGAAGAGCTTTATACAATTTGTACGCCCACCAAAGAATGCATCCCTAGGGCTGAGAGGCTCCTTGGTATACACCTCGTGCTGGAGTACAAATTGCTCCAAGTCCTTGTCTGTGCGTTTCATCGCATTAAACATACACTCCCACATCTCTACGACCGTGTAGCCGGCATTCTTAAACTTTTCAACACAAGCCATGGTCGCTTCATAACGCGTCTCCATGGTCTCGTGGGGGCTATTTTTGACAGGGGTGGTCCTGTCAGGGTAACAGAGAGTACACCCGTGCCAATAACAGCCCCAGAACTGGAAGACGGTGGTGGTATCTCCAGCTTTAACAACACCGTCTACACGTCGCCCTAACACATATTCCTCCCGGCCGTTACCCGCATGAAGAATAGAGACACCACGTTGATGGGCCTCCCAGCAGAGCCATTGTACAGCGATGTGCGACTGTTGGTCTGCGCACCGATAGCCACCGTTAGGGATAATACCGATAGTATTCTCCTTAAGATGACTTCGGCGGTAAACCAACATGGCCGCTCCTGCTATCGTACACGCCTCTCTGAAAGGATCCACCTTTGCTTTCTCCATGAGCATCTCTCTAAACTTCAGACAGGCCTTCCGTAGGATCTCTACATCTTTCACGCAATACAGTTCCAGCTCGCGCTTAAAATCAAAGACATAATTTTCTTTGACCAACGCGTCATACCACTTCTCAAAGTGCTCCTTTCCCTCAACTGACATCTCGCCGATGCCGTAGTCCTTCTTTGGCGGCAAGGGACCCCTATACCCCGCGTTTCCTTTTTTGTTGAAAAAATGGGGGAACTGTCCCTTGACCAAAGACTCGTCCAAGCCAAACGTTTTGGGCAATTTGGATAACGACATCGGGAGAAAGTTCAGTGATTCGATAAAGTGGAGCGTGCCGTAACGCATTGACATGATTTTCCCATCGTTCATTATAAATTCTTGAGTCCATTTTTTTACCTCCATCATATACTTTATAATAAAATTTCCATCATAGTATTTTGCGTTATGGCCGAGGAGGGTGATATCCTTAAATTTTGAAGCTTTAATTTGTTCTATAAATTACAAAAATTTGGCCATTGGGGTATCACCCTTGAATATGCGAGTCCTATCGCCCCCACAGTCGATGCAATGATGATCATTTGCATCTATATGAACGCAGGCCTTGCAACACGTCTGTACGACATAGAGGTTAGGGTCGTGCAAGTACGATCCGGCCGCACCTTAAAGAAGCGTTTCTTGCCTGCATTCAAAATCATAGATTACAAACATCAAATTACTCTTTTCCAGTAACGGCTTTGATGGGGCCTGCTTCATATAACAGAAATGACCAAAAGGACGATATGAATCGCATACTCTACAAAAAGTCTCATAACACCTATGTGAATAATTTGACCTTTCCAAACTGAAAAATTGCCCGCATGCCTCGCAAACCTTTTTGACATCACAGACCGACCTATGACTTCTGCAAAAACCTGGACGTTTATGGTTATCAAAGCATGTCTGGTTTGTGAACCAACGCCCGCAGTCTTTACAGACCACAGATCAGCTTCCGCTACAAACCGCTTTAGCGTAGCACTTTTTGCACGCGGACTCGCACTTGTGTACATTCTTATTACTGAACGGCACACGGCACTCGCGGCAAAAGTACTAGCACTTAAGTGCGGCTGTCAAGGATGTTATGACATCAAAATGGTTTTACTTGTCGTCGTGAAAATACAAATCCATGTAGCCCTTAAAGAATGTTCGGGAGGAGTAGGCCCTTCATATAGGACCTGTCTCCCCATACGTTCCCTAAACACTGTGATTTTTTATTCGAAGAGGTATGTTTGAAATAGTTTCAGTTCAATTATTCCAACAACTTTCAAAAGATTCACATGGGCATCACGGCATAAATCTTCTGATTTGTATTTTTGAATATTACGACCCCATTTGATTTGTCTAAAGGTGTTCACATCCATGTATCCTGGTTCTCTTTTATCGTCTCATATATCTTTGGTGACAACCAATGCACGGGCAAGGCAAAGTGTATCGTAATTTTGAATCGTAATGATCCCTTGGTTTTTACGACTATATGTGCTAGTGGGAGAAAGTTTATCCCATTTATGATTACCTCCTCCCGCGAGGCTCCTTAAAGTGGCTGAGTTTAACGTACAGTGGTGCCGTACTCAAAAACAAACTATTACTCTGCAACACGTGACTTACGTTATCAAGCACGGCTTTATCATCTAATTGATCTGCTCGCCTAAATGAGACATACACAGGCCTCAGCGTAGAGTCCATGCTCTTCAAAAGCAAGACGACGTTGTCATCAGCGCTAACGCCATTGTCCTGCAGCTGTGGAGCAAATTAGTAATTTGTTCTTCAATCCAGCTTAATGCGTCACAATCGCTTGCTGGAGCACCAAGATGTACGGTAATTTCTCTACAAGTATAAAAGAAATGCCTCAATTGTTTAATCCTCTCTTCTACGATACGAAGAGGTATACCATTTGACAGGGTACCACCTACCTGATTTATCGAGCCACTAAATCCCGGTTGTGGGGCAGAAGATGGTCCCGCAGTTGCCGGCTCCAAAGGGCCCCGTCTCCCACGCCGCAGCTTGGGCTCCCGTGGTATGGTGCGGGGCTCTAGTTGTCAGTGGTGGTGGTGATGGAAGTACCGTGCCACCGGTTTCCCGCCTCCAATTCAACTATAACACATGTCAAAGTAAGCACTGTTACAAACATGCGCGTATTTTTTCTTTAAAATGTATAATATGTTAAAATTTTTCTCTAAACATAATTTCTTTAGCTGAAACAAAAATTCACAGAAGTGTGTCAGCATTTGCGTGGAGGGAGAGTGAAAAAACGCTCCTTGCTTACACTGGTAAGTTTCGAACCTCAAACTCATCTCTTTAATACTTTAGGTATTAATATAATATGTTAAATTTTTTCCCTAAACATAATTGCTTTAGCTGAAACCAACATTCACAAAGTGTTTTCAACATAAAAAAAATCATCGTGCCGTTGTGATATAGGTAGCCCTAAAGTGTTTAGTCATAATATATAGTTGTTTTAAGTGAAATTTATTTCTGTAGTTTATGTTTATATTATTAAAACAAGTCATTTTATTAACCGAGCTTACGTCTAAAGATACTTTTCGTTTGAATTTGTTCAAATACTTACATCAGTAATTAATGTGTCGATTTATTGAACAAAGAACCTCAGATTTTATTTTCGACCTGGGAAAATAAATAAATATGTATATATATATATATATATAATTGATCAGATTAGGGTCTTATATTCTCGTAATGAATTGATAGCAAGAATACAGAGTGTTGTTTCTGAAGCCTGCATAATGAGTGTATAGACAGCCCGCAGCACTTAACACAAAGTATGATCACCTGCTCTCACAGGGGTCTCTCAAGTGCAACATTCCTTTATCACGCATGATTAGCCAAATTTGACTTTATAACTGCGCTCTTTAAACTGAGTGATGGCTAAGAAAATGTGTTCAGTCCGTTTCAAAAACATTTGTCTAGTTATCATAAGCTACTAGCTGCCTCCTATATTTGATTAATTGAAAGATGTATCTAGATTCAGCTGTATCCGTAACAAGAGTTACTTTAGTTTATAAAATAAGCCCAACTTTTAAGATTATGTGTCGGTAATAAACAAAAGACAGTAAAAAAATGGCGGAGGAAATGTACAAACTTTAACTTAAAACATGAACCGAGTTAAAACTAATGAAAAATAAATTTATTATTCAGTCTGCAATGTGTAAACATACATCAAAAAATATTCATAAGAACAATTAATTTTAGTAAACACATATTTTTGTACAAGTAGAGTGGAATTAAAATAAAGTACGCCCTATTCTCGTTAGGAAAGTTTGTAAGTGCCAGCCAGACACAAATTTAGTACAAGAAGGATAAGATCGCATTTTCAGCCCCTGTTTGGATTAGACCCAGTGTTAACTGTAAACAAGCACCTTCTCTTATACACTAAACGAACTAATACACTCTCCTTGAAATGAGCTGCTGGCGACATTATGGTTGTTAGCTAGTGAGAGAGAGAGAGAGAGCTACACATATAGGCTATTTTCAAACAAGTAGTTACTTTTAGATGGTACTTACATATCAACCGGTCGATCGCGTCCAAATCACTCCAAACAGCGGGGGGGCGAATTTCCTCCACTGTAGAGGGACTCAGGCTGCGTGGCACGGAACAGCGGGGATGCGCCTCCAGTGGGGTAGATGTCGGCATCCCCATCGATATACTGCCCAGATTACCCTCATCCAGCCCGTATGGATCCCAGTAGTCAGAAATTAAATAAATACATATTAATTACCATTTAGAGAAAATAAAAAAAAACACTAGCAAGTCTATCGTAGGCAGCTAATTAATTACCCATGGACCAGTCATCATCCACTCTTCAAACCCCATCTTCTGTAAAATGCAGCAGATGATCCAGGCTATTGGGATCCCCAGGTTGCGCCGCCACGCCAAGCATCATGAGCTCATCATCTAACAAAGAAGAAGAGATTACCACTGTACATCCTGACATCAAATTTGAAACCATTAGATTATACAAAACGAATTAAACATACCCGAATTTATCCAGTTTCTTCCTTCACCTCTGACAAGACATCTTGTGAATGTGGGGAATGCCAGGTCTCCACCGTGGTTCGGATTCCACGTTAAACTTGGTCCTCCATTTCATCTCACAATCACCTTACCATTACACATTAGCGTAAGTGCGTATAACCCGAACGGTTAGTAAGACGCGGAGCTAATAATAATAATAATATCCAGTTTTCCAGAGCGTTAAAACTCATCTTGATGTTTATGTTATCCAATTACAAATTGAAATGACCGAATGTAAAGATCGGGGTTCTATTTATACCCATCTCAAAGATGTTGCTGACTGTAATGACCTAAATACTGTAATTTGTCTTTGCGCATGCGCAATACAGATCTGTCCATAATACCATTTGTAGATCCCGTTATTTCATTAGTCGGCTCCTACCTAGCGACTTGGACGGATGTGTCTGCTCGATGCGCTGCTCAGGCAACTGTGGGGTACACTCTGGCGTTGAATGAATAGCAAATGATTGTGCACAAATGCTCGCGCACAGAATGAACAAGCACGGTGGTGCAAACAGGTGGCGCGCAAACCTACCCTCCCTCCACGCAGGTGAAGGTACATTTTTTCTATTCGTCGGTTTGAAATCAACACTATATAAGATTATCAAAATTTATATGTTTTAAACGATGTTCTACTCTTAGCAGACAACTTCGAATACTTCAGATCTTTGTGTAAATTAGACTGTCTAATTTTATTTTTGCACAAGCCCTGGACTAGCACGTGAGACATTTTTAAAGATGACCAATGTTGAGTTGGAACTACTAACTGACATTAAAAAGGGGTCGGCACTGAGGATTGAACCCTGGACTCCCTAGCACTGAAGTCTGAAACCCTACCCTCTAGACCACCAGATCACCTTGCGGTCATAAACTGTCCACTGAGTTTTTTTCATTCGCCCAAGCTGCAGTACGACGACTATAAAAGTAACGTATTTTATGATTTATTTCGCGCGTTAGTTCCTTCACCTCTGACAAGACGTATATTGTGAGGAATGCCAGACCTCCACCCTGGTTTGGATTCCATGTTAAACTGTAGATCCTCCGTTTTCATCTCACATTCACCCGAACGGGTAGTAAGACGCTGTGCTAATATTGAACGCTACTTCATATCATAGCTCAAGAGCTGATGGAGTTTTTAGAATCACTAATAGGTGTTATTACGGTAACGTCTTTACGCTGTTAAATGCACCCGCATTTATGCAACTGAGCAGTTTTTTATCGCAACATTAACGCTGCCTGTTCGTGTAAATGGGGGTACACTTTGTTTAGCAAATACCCTCGCGACATTAGCGGTGCTCGTACAGACTTTATAGGACTCGTAGCTAAGTAAAATATCGGTGTTTTCCACGGAATTGTGGACGCGTATACCCCCTTAGCACAAAATGAATAAGCTTGGACGGCTATGAAGCCCTCCTTGTTGTACCAGGCACAAAGTATTTTAAAATCTAAGTCAAAGCACCCTAATCACCCGAGGGAGATTATCGTTGTTGTCTATTTCCACATCAGGGATATCCTGGGTTTCCCACCCTCCCTCCACGCAGATGAAGGTACATTCAACCTTGGGTAAATAAGCGAGGAGGCCCTTGTTCTTTAATACCTAATATGATTTCGTCACTTATTCCACTCTTGCATCGTACGATTACCAGCTCTGGTGCTACTTGGTTATTTTAATAAGAGAGAGCGTGTCAAGCTCGATCTCGGACAATGGAATATTGCTTTAGCCGAGAGAGACAGAAAAATTGGTTTTGTCGTACAGCTAAGATATAATAATAATATTTAGCACCACGTCTTACTACCCGTTCGGTCTATACGCTATGTGTTAGTAAAATGGTCATAATATCACCAGGTATTTAATATAAAAGAGGTGAAAAGAAGCGGAGTTAGACTATATATGTAAAATGGTTGTTATAATAATAATAATAATAATAATACTTTCTACTTATTTCAGGCAATATTGTGACTTTATTTCAACTTATCCATAATGTTTGAGACGGAGCTTCTAGGATAGGAGAGAGAGAGAGAGAGAGAGAGAGAAGATTTTTAAACGTCCCAGGTTTGAATCCTGTGTCAAGCAGTTAGCGGGACATTTATTCTACCGGCTTCTATGAACTCATGAGCTTGAGTATTATATAACGGTATTGTAGTCAATTTGGTCAGCGGTTCACGAACTCGGGTTATTACAGGGAGCTTGGGGGCTGGTGTGAAGTAGTACCAGAGACAGCATGTGTATCGCTGTATATTCTTGGCACATTAACGACCGGTGGGCGAGTTCCTGAATATGTGACGAGTGGCTCATTACCAGTAGTGAATGACCGGCAGTCTACAGGTTAATGAGTCTGTAAGGAGCACAGATGTTTAAATTTAACATTTATTTTACGAGTCACCTAACGACCTTCACGGCTCGGGGGAATTTCCAACAATGAATGGGCAGTGTGAAGAGAGAGGGGGGATGGGGGTGAGGGAGAATTCAAGTACTCATGACCAGCAGTCAGAGGAGGGAAGTGAAAGGGAGGGCTCGGCCCTCGGTCGGCCGCTGACACTTGCTAGAGAGGGATCTCAACTAGCACCACGCATCCCCACTGCTGCCTGTAAATGCTCGTTCTAGCCCCCGACCGCCACAGCGAGAGGTTCTAATAAACAAATCGATTAATAAAAACTCCAACACCTCTATCCTACCAATTAATTAATTAACAATCATTAATAATTAATCATCAAGAACCAACATGTCCTGGGTTGGGGGTGGAAGGGGAGAGCTCAGGAGGAGGGGGCAGGAGGAGGGGGAAAGTAGGTCAAGGGGTGGGGGCAAGAGACTATTTATAGCAACCAATCAGAGAGAGAGGAGGCGTGGTCACGTGACCAGTTTCGGCCAATCAGTTACGGGGTCAAATTGATTTAATGGGCCATACTAGACTACTATAATGTATCATTATTTAGTTACCATTATAGAGATTAAAATATTATTCAGTTGTGGCTTGTGGTTGGGAGGTTAAAAGGTGACACTTTGAGCCTATTATACTTCAAAATATAGAGTGTTAGGAGACGAGTGTATTAAAAGAAGGGGGGAGCAGGATTTGGGGTGGGCGAGGGGTCGATAGGAAGCACGGAGGATAGAGGGGGGGGGAATGTCAAGTCAACCTTTAAATTATTTTAATTAACTTATTGATGACCAAAATTTGGAGTATGATTTATGAACATAATGTGTCTACAAAGTTTCGCATTCATTTGTTTCTTTAATACTTTTTTTATCACCATGTTTCACCACCCGTTTGGCTTATACGCTTAGGTACTAATTACGCCAATGTGTTAGGGATTAGGAAGGTTGTATCTAAATTAATTGCACCCGCATTTGCGTAACGTGAGGGTGGAAAACCTTTTAGGAAAACTGGCCTCAGGATACCCGACCGTAATCGGACTTTGATTTTCCTGTCATCGACAGTCTAGTCTATTGCGAGAGTAGCGTGCTAGACCATGCTGCCACCAAAGCAGGTGTTTCTTTACTAATACCACCACTACTACTATCACTACCACTAATTATTATGACTGTTATTATTATCCATCTAATCAGTTGAAATGGTTTTACAAAAATAATAATTGGAAGATTTTCCGGGAAAAATATAGGGAAAATATTCCTTCTCATATCTCTAATTACCAATGATTGTTTATTTTATATTATTATGCAGCTATACTTCTGTGTCATACTTATGTATTATTCAGTGATGACCTGTTATGTAACTTTTTTTTAGCGCCACGTCTTACTACCTATTCAGATTATAGGCCTTAGTACTAATTATACTAATTGGCTAGGAAATAGTATGTCTTGATTTAGAGGAAGTGAACCCGCATTTGCGGGAAGGGCGAGTGGAATTTTTCTAGGGAAAAACACCCTCAGTGCATCCGACTGTGATCGAACCCCAATATTCCCGTCTTAGGCCGTCTAGCCCAACACGAGATTAGAGCGTTAGACCCCATGGCCATCGGAGCGAATGCTATGTAGTTCTTGCGACTGTTGGCTAACACGATAATAAAGAAAATTAAAATGATAATAATAATAATTATTATTATTATTACTATTATTATTTTACTATCAGCACCGCGTTCGGGTTATATGCGTATGTAGGCCCGACTAATTGCGCTAATGTGTTAAGAATGAGAGAGGTTGAATTTATAGGAAGTGTACCCTAATTTGCGTTGGAGGAGAGTGTAAAACCATTATTTAAAATTAAACACCCACAATTCACCTGACTGAATTTCTAACCCTGATCTCTCCATCATCGGTGGCTCAGTCTATTGTGAGAGTTACATCCCAAAAGTATATCTTACGATTGAAAAGGGTTTGTAAATAAAATAGATCAAACATCCTTTTGGGGTACATGAGATATCTCGAAAGCTTGAGGAATGTATTTCTCTCCCTCATCCTGTAGCCACCCCTAAAGTGTTTATCAACATTTCATTTGTGTGAATGAGGACTCATGCATCTTGTGTCAACACCATACCTTACACACACACACAGCCTCAATAGTATACATAAGAAAATATGAGCTAATACTAATATACTAAGTAATAATATTTTCATGATATTTTAAATTATTAAGAAGATTATCACAGCTATACAAGTTATACTGCTATTTTCTTATTAATTTGTGACGCTGGGATTGTTAGTATAATTTGTAGTTTTAAAATGTTGGTGCTGCATGTTTCACTTAGCAGTTTAGTTCTTCTTTTCTCCAAAACCATTTATGGTACAATATATAAAACAGATTTATGTATGTGGCACAGCCTAAGGAAGAGTAAATAATATTATGTAACCTGTATTAAAGATTTTTTTTTATTTAGGTTACAAAAGTAGGGGTGATAGGCACTAGTACATTAAAGTGTTTTATGGAAAATTAAGGTAACACCAACTATGAAAATGGGTTTTAGAAGCACAAATTCAGCAAATATTACTGGCAACATTTTCGTAATTTGTGGTATTAAACTGCTGCTGGTAGCTAACGAAAGTTCTATGTCATTTTCACGAGAACTATTAAAATGCCAACTAATCACACAAAAAACTACTTAACCTAAATATCCTCACGTGTTTCTCAAATGTTTAACATTGGTGGTGATATCAGCTGAGACTAGAAGCTTATTCGAAAGAGACGAGTTTTATGCATCAGCGGTCGCATGGTCTAAAAGGAGTCAGTCTTATGATATACTACTTGCCACTGACTGTGAGGACAAGGCAAGAATCTTAGCCAGGTGGTTTTGAACATTTATTATGATTTATCACATCTCCCCAACCTCTTTTACACACAAACACATACACACTCCACTCTAATCTGAGTGCACTTCCTCAAAACGATCTTCCTTAATTTGAACATGAGGCCACTAGTATTTTCATGAAAACTATGGTGACACAAATAATAGATGTGGGATATTCTCTACAACTCAAATTTGGTATTCAATGTTGGCATAGGTCTCAGAATTTGTACTGTTGATTGTGCTCCCAGCCACATACACAGTATTTTAATATTTTCCAGAAAAGTAAGAGGTCACAAATTACAGTAGTTGGATGTATTTATAGTAAAACTAAGAAATTTGTGCCATTAATCTACACTAATATTATAAAGAGGAAAGATTTGGTTTTTTGTTTGTAATGGATAAAATCAAGAACTACTGGATCGATTTTAAAAATTCTTTCACCAATATAAAGCTACATTATCAGCTAGTAACATAGGCTATATTTTATTTTGATTTTTTTTTAAATTTAATTTATTCCTCATAAAAATGTCGATAGTCACTCATATTTTATGGTAGAGTGTATGATGATTCTTCAATATGTGTGTTGAAAATAATAATGCGGGGTGGGGGGAGGGAGAGGGAAGGGTCTAGTAACAAACAAATATCAAGTATGAATGAAATCTGTTTAACAATTTCAGCTATAGTCTTAGCTTCTACATACGTACAGAATTATGATAGATACTTTTATGAGTTCACAGGCTCATAAAATGCCAAGCTCCGATAAGCTATAGAACTATAATTATAACAATACTTCATCCGTATGAAAAATTAAAAGGCGTCACAGGTTTTATATTAGGATTATTAAAAATATGCAAATTATTAATATTATTAGCACCGCGTCTTACTACCCGCTCGGGTTATACGCACTTACGCTAATGTGTAATGGTAGGGTGATTGTGAGAAGAAATGGGGTACCTAGAGTTTAATGTGGAATCCGAACCACGGTGGAGGCCTGGTATTCCCCACATTCACAAGTTGTGATTTATACACGTGTTGTCAGAGGTGAAAGAAAATATGCAAATTAAAATTTGTAAAGATACCTTTTAGCCACGTGTTTATATACTATTTTACCTGTGCGACACCCATTAATCATCTTTGAAAACCACCGTTTTGACACTTTTCCGTGAATTAACTGAATTAATAATTACAATAAGTGTACAGAAATTTTAACAATCCAACGTTGATTTCAAACAAGTGCATAAAGTCGATTCATAGTAGTAGTAGTTTTTGTTGTTGTTTTTTTATTGTATCTGGGGTACATATTTTTAATCATTAAACATGGTCCAGCTAAGCACAATGTGCTTGTTTAGTGATAATACTATGCAAAGTTAGCAGCACCCAACGTGTTTGAATATTTTTACGAACACTATTGTGGGCCAACGGCACAAATTATGGGAATGTACAATATTTTGGGCACAAATTGAGCACTACATATTTGCATAGGTTTAAGAATTTAGCAGTGCTATGTATTCGCACTTAGAATTTAAACATAGTGTTCTATAATTTTTACCGATGGTAAAGAAATACACTAAAAAAGTATATTTTAGTATAATAATGGTAAAAATAATTCTTCATTCAAACTATAACATTTAGGAATTCAGTACTTTAAATTAGTCTTCATCTAGCCTTAGGTGTATACAATTATCAATCCTACAACTAATAAATAAAATGGGATGCTTTTTATAAATTATTTAAAAACTTTGAAAAATATTCAACGTTAGTTATTCAAAGAAAAGAGTGTATTTTAAAAATTATTTCATCAATATATTTATCAAGTTCCTAGATAATTTTTTTCGTCCGTGCTCATAAATATATGGCACTCATATATAGGTCTGAGCTTTGATGCAACCTCAAATAATTATCATGGACACCAGTTGGATACCACTATGACGTCACAGGGTGTACAGGCGTGAGAAACTAGGGTAGACCTTGAAATTAAGGCTGGCCAGTGCTGAGTACAACGTTGTGTTAAACACAACTTATCGTTTTAGGGTGTTTTCATGGAAACTATGGTGCTACAAATTATGAGAGTAAGATATTATTATGGAACAAATTTATCGCTAAATATTAGTAGGGGTTTCATAATTTGTGCTACTATGGGTGCTGCCAGCAGCACCCACTGTGTTTTTGGCGTTTTCACGAAAACTATAGTGGCACAAATTATGGGGATAGGATATTATTGTGGCACAAATTCAGCATTAAATATTGACATAGGTTTCAGAATTTGTGCCGTTAGGGTGCTGCTACGTGAAGTTGGCAGCACCTAGAGGTTTTTAAGTTTTCACAAAAACTATGGTGGCAAAAATTATGGGGATAGGATATTCTTGTGGCACAAATTCATAACTAAATATTCGCATAGGTTTCTAAATGTGTGTCGTTAGTGGTGCTGCCAACTTCACGGAACTGACTTTTGGCCGGAGAAAGTGTCACAACTTCAAAAGATATTCCTACCGTACTAAGACGGAATATATTGCTCACAATAGCTTAAAACTAATACGTTAGTAATCAAGGTTTTATTTAAATAGGGAAAAAAAGTTTGTAGTACGTATAAGTTTAAGAGATAAACATCGAAATTAAAATTAATGAATTATAAAAAAAATAGTATTATTTAAATTTTATTATTTAATATATTTACATAATGAAGTTACACCCTTCCTTACCTACCCCCTTCATCGTGTCAAAATTATTGAACTTGGTAAACGTACAACTATAACTGTGGCGTGAATTTAGTTAGAATAACGTTAATATAAGCATGATCCCACATAGCATTTTAAAATACTTAGGAGGGGGTTCATAATAGGGGGAAATGTCCCATACTTTTATATTACTGTGATGTGAGGTAGCTTAACGAATATAAGTTATATTCAACAATTATACATATTTAATTAATGCCCAGCATTTTCTTTAAAATTCAACAATCTCACCACAAAAAAAGGCACATGGCGGTAATTTAACTATCTCTCACTATGGATATATGAGTTTGAAGCTAATGACATTAATCTTTATCCGAGGGTGCTTTTTATTAACTTCTAGACAGGTGAATGCTGGTAAACTACCTCTTATTAATTTTTTCCTCATTTACTCTTAGATATTGTTGCTAATACCGTAAAAATCATTTTTATGTCACTAGTGGGAATATACATAGGCCGCTTGTTAACAAAAAAAAAGAATCCACCAGATATTAAAGGGGTTGTGTATAGTATTTTAACTTAGGGACATTTTATTTAATTGAACATTTGATTTTATTTTTTAGGTTTTACAAGGAGAGGTTTTTACCATAAATTGTCGATCCTCGATACAAATTTCGACTATTAAAAAATGAGATCAGGCTGAAGGTGTGCGTGAATACTATTATTATTATTATTAGCATCACGTCTTACTACCCGTTCGGGTTATACGTACTTACGCTAATGTGTAATGGTAGGGTGATTGTGAGATGCAAATGGAGGACCTAAATTTTAACGTGGAATCCGAACCACGGTGGAAGCCTGGTATTCCCCACATTCACAAGTTGTGAATAATACACGTCTTGTCAGAGGTGAAGGAAGGGTTTGGTAATCAGATAAATCTGTGCCGGGACCGAGGATTGAACCCCGGACGTGAATACTGATCCATTTCTCAGAGGATTTAGTATCTGAAAACTATTATATTTAATAACAATTAATCCATTTTCATATTTTTATTAATATCCTTTCTCTTAAGACCTAAGAGCTATGCAAATATATACAGTCCATTTATTACGTTTTAACGGATAGGACCAAATAAAAATAATCATCATCATTTGTTTCAAGGCAGTTGCTGGGTCAATTTATTAAAATGCCTCCATCTTCCTCTATCCATCCACCATTCTTCCTCCTTAATTTACTTCCAGTCTTCTCCGCTCCCTGGCACACTTTCTATTATCTAGTCCTTCCATCTTTTTCTTTGCCTCCCTTGCGGTCTTTGTCCTAAAAAAAAAATTCCATCATTCTCTTTTACCATTAAACCAAATGTACCCTAAAAATTATTTATTGTAATTGGATTTACAACAGATTTAATGTATCACATCCAAACATTTATATTTTTAATTAAAGAAGAGGCCAAAACACATGATATTAATTATTAATCAAGGGTGTTTTTATTTTTAATATGCATGTAAAGTATACATACAGTTCATGTAATAGCCGCCATACTCATTTGTTCGATTGTTTTATTTCGACACATCTGAAATTAGTATAAGCATATAATGGCTTTAAAATAAAATAAATATTTTAACTATACACCGCCTTTTTTCAATAACTGTTTCGTTTTTACTAACGGTAAGCCACCACTAATTTATTAGTGTATATCTAACGACTGTAAGGCACATATCCTAGGTCAGGGAATATCTAGTTACTGTAAGTTATCACACCTCCACCAGGGAATATCTAGCCACTGTAAGCCATCACTGCTTTACCAGAATATACCTAGTTACTGTAAGCCATCACCCCTTGACCGGGAGATACCTAGCTACTGTAAGCCATCACCCCTTGACCGGGAGGTACCTAGTTACTATAAGCCATCACTGCTTTACCAGAATATACCTAGTTACTGTAAGCCATCACCCCTTGGCCAGGAGATACCTAGTTACTATAAGCCATCACTGCTTTACCAGAATATACCTAGTTACTGTAAGCCATCACCCCTTGGCTGGGAGATACCTAGTTACTATAAGTCCATCACTGCTTTACCAGAATATACCTAGTTACTGTAAGCCATCACCCCTTGGCCGGGAGATACCTAGTTACTATAAGCCATTACTGCTTTACCAGAATATACCTAGTTACTGTAGGCCATCACCCCTTGGCCGGGAGATACCTAGTTACTATAAGCCATCACTGCTTTACCAGAATATACCTAGTTACTGTAAGCCATCATGCCTCGACCTGTATCTACCCAGTGACTGTAAGCCATCACTCCTTTGTAACATGAGTTGCCCGCACCATCAAAACTAAGCTTTTTTTCTACCTGACCTGACATAATGTATGCCCAACCTTTGAAAGACGATAGACGAGACGAACCGCCTCGGTACTAGATGAAAGGAAGAATGAGAGCTGACTAGGAAGTGTTATGTCTGCTCTGATTCCTCGTGACCGGCCGATAACCCTTGGCCACACTTGAGCTTTATGCCTATTGATACTGCCCATTTCACGAAAAAACGTGATAATGTGTTTGCCCAGGCTTAAACAGTCCTTTTAATGTCAATTATTAATTTAGTCTTTCATTTTTTTTACGCGTAGCTTACTCTCAGGACTTAGGTTATTGCATCAAGTTTCTGGGATGCGCCTCGTACTTTTGTCTTATATTTTTGTATCATACTAAGTTTAATAACTTGCATTGTGACATGTTATATAGTTGATTTAACTTTACAATTTAGGGTTCAATGTATTATGCACTCTGGTTGAAATCATATCATCTCTTTTTCGTTTCCCAATGGGCCAATATTCAAATTTAATAGAATCTGAATTTGTAGAAGTAATTGTTCTAATGCTCTGTATTAATCCCTGTGGCAATTGGGGACGGGTTGGCTGGATTTTGTTTTGTTGCATAATGGTTCTACAATCATATAAATGGCTTTGACCACTCTAATGTCTTGGGATGGTGGGAAAAATTCCTAAGAACTATTAATAGTAACAGGGTCGTACTGTCTATTGTCTTGTACTTTCTGTACAGGGACTAGGTTTAGGTGGATTTATCTGCTCTGCATTATGCCCACACTTCTCGTGGACCATTTTACCCCTCGTACTGTGAGTTAGAGGTTCACGACAGCAGATTTGGGGCGCTGCACAACGAAGCGTTATTAAGAGGGTTTGTATCTAGAAATCACTTAAGATATCGTCACTTAAATATTTAGTCAGGGCCTTAACACAAACCCATGATTGATCCGGGTACACAATTAAACGTTAAACCAAAACATCTTCTCCGTGCCCACGCATGTGCATAATTAAATATATCAACGCATGGACGCCACAACATAAACACAATTATAACGGGGTCAAGAATACCTTCCGGAACTACGTAATTCATACTCTTAAGAGTTAAGAATTAACAGTTATTCTTATGGGAGTAAGTGATTCACCTCATTCAAGTAGGTGAATCAATGTCAACCTCATGGGAGAAAGTGGCCCAGAACTCTCATTTCAACCACTACTCATACATTTATGAAAGCAATTGTAATATTTAGATAAAAATTGAGTAAAAAATAAATCACAAACGTGATAAAGTAAAATATTTTCTCAAGCTTTAAATGTCTTTCGGAAAGAAAAAAAAGTTAATAACAATGTAAAAGATAGAAGGAATTGACGTCCATAATTCTGACTACCCTCTAGTGGTTTATTTGGGTGAGTTTGGTAATTCGACCATTTCTCTGCCGGGCGAACATGGTGTGTTCTGCTAACCGGTGGCTTAACAATGGTACGGGAACATATCTATCTGATTGCCAAACCCTCCCTTCACCTCTGACAATACGTGTATTATACCACAACTTGTGAATGTGTAGAATGCCAGGCCTTCACCGTGGTTCGGATCCCACGTTAAAATAACCCGAACAGGTAGTAAGACGTGGGGCTAGTAATAATAATACAATTAATAAAAATAATAACAACAACAATGGTACGAGAAAAGCATAAAATAGCAAGTTTTATCCTTTATAGCTCGTGAACTATGATGATTTTAATTTATTGGATCACTATCAATCTATAGATTATACTTATACACCTGTTAAAATAATGCTATAAGCTTTGGATGGTTGAATTACTATGGTTTCACTGATAAAGTAGGCACTTATCTCGTTGAAATCAAATTATACAAGTACACACTAGTGGTTTCATAGTTGATACCGAACCGGCATTGCTACTCAATAATGCTCAGATAAAACATAGTGGAAAGATCCTTGCTAAAAGTTTTTGGATTGATTTTTTTCACTAGACTATCGCTTCAAGTTTCTCAATAATCCGCTAAAAAAAAAAGATTACTTTCGCTTTTTGAAGCTATAGCTGAGGTTTATCTTGTAAGCCTATGTTTGGCACTATTGTCGGACATGTCTTAGATACCGTTTATCTTAATTGTTGTAAGTGCTAAAATTTATGTGGGTAAGTCTGACGTGCCTTTAAATGTATTTATTTTGTGATGTGTTTTAGGTGGGTCTTGTTATACTTCTGACCTGTAGCCTAATTTTTCTGGTAAGTGTGGAAGTCTTGCTTTTTCTAATGGTGATTATTTCAGGTTTATTAAATCCAATCCTTGTCATATTTCATGGTTATTTCAAATATTTTTGATAAGTGAAAGAGCATTGATATTTCCAAATATATTAAAAATACACCACTTTTAATATTTTAATATTAGAGTTTTATTTTTCTTACACGAGTTTATTAATTTATTTTTTAATGTGGTGAGATTAAATGATACGAATCAATTAAGAATACGGCGTTTGGTGTTAAGGTGCCACCGACCACTGTTATATTTAAATAGATTTGTTATATCTGTTAGGGGGGTATCGATACGGATACTGATGAATCGTTATCGGGCGATTATTAGTGCATTGGCAATTAATCGTAATAAGCGATTATTATGTTGATTAATCGTTTTTTAAGTAAAGTTTGTATCAAATTTTCTAGGTAAGAGCTTAATGATAAAAAACTTATATACACACTTCCTATGGGTTGTTGGCTGTGCAAATATTACATAACCAAATAAGGAAATCTAATTTCCTACCTTTGATCAAACTAACAATATAGTTCCAACTTTCACCGGTTATGCATAAAATATATTTTTGTAAGCATAAAATCTTTTCGTATTAATTGCATTAACTGGTATCATTTTCTTAAGCATATTTCCCAATATTAATTAATAAATAATCGATAATCGGGATTAATTGGTGTAATAAATCGTAGCCAGAACAATTATTTTAAACAATCGGTAATCGGTATCGGTAATCGGTTTTACTGAATCGGTACACCTCTAATATCTGTAGTGGCGCAGAAACGTTTTTATATACGAGGGTAAATATAGCCATGTGCTGTTATAAGGGATAACATTATCGGGATTAAAAAATGACTAGAAGAATGTAGTTATTAACGGTCCCATGTGCATTTTTCTAATTTTTTAGGCATGCCAAATATTATAAAAAACACACACAAAACAAATCCAGAAAAATTATATATGATATGTCTCATCCATAAATTGTGAAACACTAAAAATTAAATTATTATTATTATTATTATTAGCACCGCGTCTTACTACCCATTCGGGTTATACGCACTTACGCTAATGTGTAATGGTAGGGTGATTGTGAGATGAAATGGAGGACCTACAGTTTAACGTGGAATCCGAACCACGGTGGAGACCTGGCATTCCTCACATTCACAAGATGTCTTGTCAAAGGTGAAGGAAGGGTTTGGTAATCAGATAGATTTTTGCCGGGACCGAGGATTGAACCCCGGACGTCAGCACAGAAGTCTGACACCTTACCCCTAGACCACCAGGTCACCCTCACTAAATTATATCTGTAAATGATATTACTTTGACGTTTTAATACAGTATTAGAATTGTATGGTTTAGGCTAGGTTATATGCAAATTACATTAATTCACTATTACAATATTCAAGTAAGAGTGCTGCATAATAACGCTACACCCATAATAAACCCTAAGCAGTAACATTACTTGTGAAAATAAAGTTTTAGTTGTTCGTCACGAGTGAAGGCCATGCTAACTAATGGAGTGCAGTGGCAGCCAACTGCCTCTCTCTATGACGTCACGCCAGTAGCATGCAGGCCCGATAGTTAACGTAGGCCCTGGATTAGCTCTGTAAAGTATAGGACCTAATTGGGTCGCTAACTGATGTTTATCCATTACGCTTATCTATTATAGGCTTATTCATTCAAAAGATACGCTACTTGTGGAAACCTGGAACTTGCCCATGGTAGCTAGTGTTTTTTGTAAAACATAAGAGTGCCCGGCATCCTTAAGATGTTTTTAGGTTTGATGGCTGTTGCCATTGCTATATATATATATATATATATATATATATATATTTT
>CABFOW010000498.1:60301-95293 GCA_902141385.1 Timema californicum | reverse complement strand
GGGGATGAACCAGTGTTTTTCCCAACTTTAACCATTTCGATATTAGAAAAATTCCCAAGAGGCAAAGGAAAAAAAAAGGAAAAGGGCAATGTTGAGAACAGTTGGGAAGGGGGCAGGCTGGAAACAATTGACGATGAGTCTGAGCTTGACCCTGATTTTTGGTGTTTTTTCCAACCATTAAAATAAACATTTTACTATTGCTAATATTTTTCACAATTTTTTTTTTTGTAAAATAGCTTTTATTACGTCATTTTTTAGTCTTATTAGTGCTATCAGTACTTAGCATAGCCATGGTCAAGGCATCTCCTGGCTCGCGTCTTGATACCTGATAGCCTTGGAGTATTAGTCAACGTTTAAGTTATCTCAAATAAATTTCTATTCAAGCAGATTTTTAACTCAAAATGTTGAATAATCTTTCTTCTTTAGAATAAATCTCCAAAGATTAGACCAGTA
Organism: Timema californicum; assembly: GCA_902141385.1. Classification (NCBI taxonomy): domain Eukaryota; kingdom Metazoa; phylum Arthropoda; class Insecta; order Phasmatodea; family Timematidae; genus Timema; species Timema californicum. Next base: position 94,840 of record CABFOW010000498.1, on the reverse strand, counting down.
TCTCCCTCTTTTCCAGACATAAAGGTCTTATATGACTATGGGCCAATTTCATATGTCAAATTTAGTACGCCTCAAGTGCGGCGCTACACTAAGTACATGACGACACCTACTTAAACCAGAATGGAATGGGCCAGTTACCTATGCGAGAACGGCCCATTCCATTCTGGTTTAAGTAGGTGTCGTCATGTACTTAGTGTAGCGCCACACTTGACGCTTACTAAATTTGACTATGAAACTGGCCTTATGTCTTAATGATTTCTTGTTGTTTTATGTTTTTCACCTGCAATAGCTGTATAAAGGTCAGAGGCAATTTAAATTTTAAAGTTAGGTAACTGGAATTGCTGACATATTTATTATTTGTATTAATTTAATTGGTTTATAAATATTCATTTATTAAGTATGACAAACAACTTGCCGATATTTACTTTCAAAATATAATTTATTTTATTTGTAGATCACTCTTTGAGTATTACCACCCAAATTAACAACAGCATTATTGAGAAAACTTATTGAGAGAATTGAAACGAAAAGAATCCTTGTTGTTTACAACGATTTTACTTCTGATCTAAAAGTGGCAGCATGGCCGTGTAAGAACATTCAATCCATTTAATTTTTGTTTGTTTAAATGCAATTTATTACAGTATCGGTGACCTGGCGGTCTAGGGGTAAGGTGTCAGACTTCTGTGCTGGCGGACGGGGTTCAATCCTCGGTCCCGGCACAGATTTATCTGATTACCAAACCCNCGGTGACCTGGCGGTCTAGGGGTAAGGTGTCAGACTTCTGTGCTGGCGTCCGGGGTTCAATCCTCGGTCCCGGCACAGATTTATCTGATTACCAAACCCTTCCTTCACCTCTGACAAGACATCTTGTGGATGTGGGGAATGCCAGGCCTCCACCGTGGTTCGGATTCCACGTTAAACTGTAGGTCATTCATTTCATCTCACAATCACCCTACCATTACACATTAGCGTAAGTGCATATAACCCGAACGGGTAGTAAGACGCGGTGCTAATAATAATAATAATAATATTACAGTATCCATTAATATTTGTTTTATAATGTTGCATTGCAATTTATGAATTGTGTATTAGAGTGTATAAAAAGTGTAATATAAATTGCATGTGTTTCAAATCCAAAGAATATTGTCACTTATTACAGTCAAAAACACTAATAATAGTAATAAAGGTATTGGTAAAATAATGAGTTGTTTGATATGTATGTGGCAATTTTTTCGAACAACATTATTAAATGTTGTATTTTTATAACACAGGCTACAGGAGGTAGGTTAATTTGGGCCTAGTGCTAAAATCAACAATGGAAAACTGTTTTCTTTGTAATCAACACCCTGCACTTATAAACACATCTATGCTAGAAATAGGTGTTAAAAGAATGCTTATTACAAGTATAATCAGACAGGATGACTATGTAGCATATTTTATACCAATGAATCCCATTATTATTCTTTTGCAATGTAGAAAAGAGTACAGACTACCTGCGACTTTGAAAAGTATTGAAAAGCTTAAAGAAGCTGAACACAATATGGATGTTTCAGAGACATCGTGAAAATCACTTCTACGCTCAAGATGCCTGATGTGATTTTAAGAGTAAATGTGTTATATATGACAGAGGGTAAAATCTGATCAAAGAGAAAAAGGAATCACAAAATAGGTGTAAGAATGTTCATATCATTCACACAATTGAGATGAAAAAAACATCATCAAAGAGGTCAAAGCTCTTAACAATGATAAAGGAAGAATTATTCACTCCAGAGTGGAAGAAAAGTTTGATTTTATTACTCCCAAGACAGATAGCAAAATCGATGCTTGACTAACCTGCACGAAGTGGTCAAGCATGATTTTTCCAGAAGGCCCCCTAATATATTAAAACATTAAAACTTGAAATTATGTCAAGAACTGGAGTAGGGCGATGACGGTCAATTTTCATTATCTCAGCTTTATGATCGACTTAATAAGATGGTTGACAATGACTTACCTTATACAAAGTTGTATTTCAAATATACACGGTTGAAAATATTTTGGAAAATCTATTCTTATCACAAATACGGGCCAAGCTATGGTCATGTGCTTGCAAGCAACCTCAGATAGTAACTTTCACGGCAAATGGTTCTCTGAGCTTCAACATAAAAATACAGGAGGAGCAAATGTGGATTGTAGAGACAGCAACTAAAATAGTTTGTGAAGATATTTGTCTCACTAGCTATGCTTATTATGTTTACTAAGTTGGGGGTGATTTGGATAGCTATACAAATGTACCAAAAAGTTTACAAACGTTTGTAGTTATAGTTTTAGGAGGGGGGGGGGAAATTGAATCAAAAAGCAACACAAGGAGAAAAAATCAATAATAAATATAATTTTGTTACTGTGCATACCACGATCTTACGTAATGCTTCTGATCCTGGGAGTAGGAGTGTACATGCACTGTCATTATGCGTCAAAATGTCCCATATATGTCTTGAACAGATTAGAATTTTCAGCTAGGTATCACGAGGTCCAAAGATGTGAATATTCTCTTTGAGCTTCAAAGCAAGCATATACATGTTCTAATAGGTTTATTCAGATTGCTTTTGGCCATGCATACTTTAATGTGCAAACCCTAGATGGGCTCTCCACATTTCACATTAGGGTTGGCATCCAATGTGTACCCCTTAACAAAATAAGTCGAGCATGTGTCTAGATATTAAAATGCATGTGATACTTAAAGTCCTTGTGTCTGCAAGGCCACTTGAATGAATCTCCGTTTTGCATTAAGAAAGGCCTTTCCTAAATGATCTTGAATCTAATACGATTCGGGATCTGAACATGGTACAAGGCAGTGATGGATATAAATATCTCAATATTTTATGGTTACTAGGACCAACAGTTGTTAAACCCCCTTTTCCTATCTGAAGTGGCTACATGAAATGCGCCTTACAAAGCAATAGCCCATATGATGTTAGTGAAGTTAAAATTCTTGCCTTCATCAACCTCAATATTTTAATACATCATGCATCCTCACTGAAATTAAGTATACAGAGGAACCGTGTTGGAAAACCGGTCAAAAAGTAGCCTATGCTTCGTCACTTTTGATCAACTACATTACAAAATTGTAGCTCATCATATTTTAGATTTTACACGACTTGGTGGCCTCAATAACACCATGTCTTACATAGTGGCAGTGGGATTGAAGAACGTTGGGCAACATTTTGCTCCCGAGTTCTCCAGTCATACATACGCTCATTCTGTGAGAGCACACAACCTCTCATACCAAACGCTTGGATGACTATTTATTCTTGATGATGAAATAATCTGTAGTCATCAACAAGAAATCATACCCTTACATCAATATTGTATATAATATAATTTTTAAATTGCTACCTTCTTGAAACAAATAACCAAATCGGAAAACCCAGTACATACATTGTTTGGCCTAGGATCAAATAATATCCCTGCCAAAATTGGTTAAACTTGGTTAACGCATTTGGCAGTTATTGAATAACAAAAATACGGATAGACAGAAATGAAATGCCAAATGATCAGGTTTTGATTTTCTTGGTATTAAAAAATCAGTTTTTTCTTAAATTCTTCAATCACCACACTTTATAGGCTATTATACTGGTAGTAGAGTATTATTAAAATGGTTTTTAGTACAAGCTCTAATATTTAATTGTAAAAAACTATGGTAATCATTTTGATCTCATAAAATAAGATTGCCATACCTTACATTACATTGGTAGTATTTTCCTAATATAAGTGTGGTGAATTAAGTATTATAGTGGCCTCAGCTAATTTTTTTTGTATTTTTGTTACAGGTAAAAATATAAAAATGACAACACGCACAATTTATGTTTTATTGACATTGGTAGTCACAATATGGACCACTACCACCATTTCTGAGCCAACATCAGACCGTGTAGATTGTGACAAGTTGTTAAACTATCCTGCATTAACTTGCCCCATTATTTCTTTAAAGGAAATAAAGAAAATTCTGGACACTGTTTCATGTAATAAGGTTAGTGTTAGCTATTGTGTTGTATATGTGTTAATTATTTCTTAAATTATTAAAATATTATGAACTATTTGTTTTTGCATAATTTTCAGTTATTATTTAAGTGTCAAGTAACTTATAAAAACACACTTTGGTGGCCGAATGGTCTAAGACGCTACCCTCGAACTAGACTAGACTGTTGATGACAGGGAGATCATAGTTCGATTACAGTCGGGTGTACTGAATTGGTATTTCCTAAGTGGTTTCCCTCTCACCACACAAATTCGGGCACACTTTTTCTAAATTCGTCCTTCCTCATCCTTAACCCATTAGGGTAATTAGTACATAAACATAAAACCTGATTAGGTGCTTAAAGAAAAAAAACTTATAAATTAATTTTATTAACAGTTATTTTGTTTATCTATTCATATTAGTACTGGAATTTTTTTGAGATTGTGTACGGTATCATTACAGTACAATCTACTCTAGGAAAATTTCATATTTCCCATATAAATTACAAATAGCCTACAGTTTATCATCACATTTTAAATTATGGCATACATTCACTTCCATAATTTATAATTGTCTTCAAAATGCCAACAGAAGGGAAGTTGGTCTTTTTTGAGAATGGCTTACACAACGGCATACAAATGCATACTGGACACCTTTAATATACCTTATATTGCCAGGGTGAGCCCCTATATTATTATTGTGCTGTCATTATTATCTTAGTACTTATATAATTGGTGTTTGATGAAACATAAGTTAGCTGACTATTTAATTGGTATTATTATGGAAACGCAGTTTTTTTACCAACTTTTTTTTTTGCCAAAATAAATGAATATAGCTCCAGTAGAAATATATAGTTTAATTTTCTTAACTTGATGATATTATCAGTTGTTTTTAAATTTAATAATTCATGTCCTAATACTTTTTGAGGAGGTATTTAAACCCGCCTAACTTATGTCAATCATCAAACAATTTGATATGTAGTTTAGTCTTTTAGTTTTAAAAATTGAGACTCCCAATATCACCAACCTCCTTAGAAATAACTAATATTTAAAATGTTATTGTGGTTATTTGAAGTTATTCCTTTACATTCTTGACAAATTTAAATTTTCTACTTCCTGCATGTACAACCCTAACCCCTCCCTCACCGTCTCCTTTCCTATTTCCTGTAGTCTCATTTTGAAACTTAAAATGTTAGGACCTTTTAGTTAATTTGGGTGGTCCCTATTTCTTCTTGACGAATTCCAGTTTAATATCACATATAAAAGTCATTTATCCACTGGTTTTAAAAAATTTAGCTTCCCCTTCCCCATTTCTATAAGTCCCACTTCAAAATCTCAAATTTAAGACTTATTTGGTTAACTGAAGCCGTACTTCTACTAGTATGCAAAATTTAGACTTTCTAACATACTTATATTTTTTTATAAACTGCCCTCTTTTCCCCTGGACTCCAGTTATAAACTTTAGAATATTTGGACTTTAATAGTTATTTGGAGTGGTATCTTTGCCTATATGCAGAATTTTAGTTTTGTACCACACTAAGAAGAGGTTGTTTCTAATAGTTTTGTAAGTTTTTAACCAATCAACCCACTTTTCCAAACCACTTTGAGAACTTTTAAATTATAACATTCATTTGGAAATCTGGAGTTTCATTTCTACCTGTCTTTCATATTTTAATTTTTAACCTTATCGCAAAAGTTATTACTACATTACATTACTACATTATTACATTTAAAATTTAAAACGTTCACACTGTTTTGTTTATTTAGATTAACTTAATGAATTTAAGCTCTCTACCACACAGATAAGTAGTTGAATGTATAATTTTTTGTAAATAATAATTCACCTACCATTTCTTCAACTCCCACTTATAAATTTCAAATATTTATATTTGTTTGGTTATTTTGAAAGGTCATTCTACCTACATGCAAAATTTAAATATTCTATCACAGCGAAAAGATGTTTTTATTTTATAACCCCTTACCCTACCCCCCCACCACTACCCTATTTCCCAGGCTCCCATTTAAAATTAAAAACGTAAAGACTTATAATATTTTGACACGTCCCTTTAATTTACTTTACTTATACATTTCAACTTTCTACCACACTGGAAAATATTTTTCTCTATAAGTTTTGAAATATTTAAACTCATTTTTCTAACTATAATTTAGAAATTTTCATTTTTAAGAATTATTTGGTTATTTGGAATTGTCCTCCTAAACGACTGTCAAATTTAAATTTGCATGCACACATAATATGTTTTTATTCTGTCTATATCCCCTTCCTTATGTTCCAAGGTCTCACTTATTAAACCAAAATGTTCATTTTTTTTATAATTATTTGGAGTGATCCCATTGGCTGTCTGAAAAATTTCAATCTTCTGTCACCCTGGAAAGTTTTTATTTATATTAGTTTTGGTAGTCTTGAACACACTTTTTACCAACGCACCTCGGGAACCATCGTGTGGATGCCATACATAAATTGATTTCATATTAGTAATCTGCAACCCAATAAAACACCATATATCAAATTTCATCTTAATTGGAGGACACAGAATTTACTGCTCCCCTTTTCCCCTTTACACCCCTTTAGGCGATTGAACTAGAAAAGCCCTAAGAATTTCTTACCCAATTTTATAAAGAAACATTCATTTTAAATTTAAAGGGTCTATGTCCACTAGTTCAAAAAATGCACGGTCTGTGAATTTTTGAACCTTTTGATCCCACTTATTCATCTCTTACAGGTTGATGAATTTCACAAAATTCTGTCCTATCTCTGGTCTAGAGCCAAAAAGGAACATTTACTAAAAATGTCAAATGTCCATATTTGAAACCATTAAGCTCTTCTAACAAAACCACAAACTCCCCCACATCATTTATTATCCCTGCAGGCAAAATTGGCCCTGTAATTTGGAATTTTAAGCAATAATGTCTCATCCCCGTATCTCCACACTCGTGTTAATATAATTAAATCAATATTTAGTTTAATATAAAAAAGAAAATATAATAAATCCTCATATATGTGCTTTATACTTCCAATATTTAGATAAAGTATTTTTAAATTGCAGTTGAAATGGACTATTTGGTCGAAATTATATGTAGATAAATATTTTCAATAGATGATTCTTCTATGATATCATCAGTTTTGTTATCCACTGAGTGAGATATAATGTTTTAATAAAGATGAAACTACAAACAAGTTTATCAGTTGTATAATATTAACTTGTGTCCATATTATTAAGGCTAATAACTAGGCCTACCTCAAAAAATATATGGTATGGTACACCACACAGACTTTCTCTCTTCTTTGTCTTAAAATGGACACGTTTTCTTAAAACTGGTAAGATTTATGAAACCAGATAATATCCTTTTTTCCCAAACATGATGGAAAAAAAAGCATCACATTCCTCAAAGAGTCATAAATGAAAGAAACGTATTGTTCATTATTCATATTTTACAGATTTTACATATTTCATCAAAAAGCATAATAATAAACTCCCGTTTTCCGAGACCTCAGTTAAAAAGAATATATATATTTACCAATAGCTCGGAAGCTAGGGACCATTCAAGAATTACGTAAGGATTTTCTTTGGGTAGAGGTGATAAGTAATTTCTTTCATTTTTGTGGAGCCGGGCAGAATCCAACTTAACTAAGGATTTTATCAATGTTTATGGTGAGACAAAATATAAAAAAAACTTATACAGATACGGGGTCTGAAAGGTTGCACCTAGCGATGACATATGGCGCTGAAGCATAGCCTATAGACGTACATAGCTATACATAACTATAAAATGTCATTTATTTATGTTGTGTTACACTTAACTTTACTGCGATAAGTATTCTATAATTTCAAATCACCAATCCTTTTGTCTGAATTAATATAATTTACCAAGTCATGAGAAAATTACGTAAGATCGGTAAGGGGAGAGGGTAGAACGAAAAAGCTTATGATGCCTTAAGTAGTGAGATTTGGGGGAAAGGAGGGTTGAAATAATGAAAAATATTCCTTAAGTATTTAATGGAGAGCCCCCTATTGGTTGTATACAAATATATTTCAATTAAAGTGTTATTTTAATTTCGTTACAACCTTACAATAATGAGTTATTTCGTGTCTCAAATACTTGCAAAGATAAGATTAAAATTGAAAATATCTGCTAAGTAAATTACCCTTAAAATTATGTTCATGAGATTATTAGAACGGCCATTTGTTTATACTGATAAACAATTCCCAGATACGAAATTTAATAAAAATCATTACAGTGGATTTTGAGATAGCGTGTTTTCTCTTTTTTTTACCTTTAGCAAACTACCATCAATTTTAGGGTAAGATATCTAACTCCAATAAACCCTCCTCTTGGGAACCTTATATAAACCACTTAATAAGTTTTAGCCTGATTAATAAAATGGTGTCGGCTTTAGGCCTATATATAGACACACAGGCAGACGGCATAGGGAAAAAACAGCTTTTCGTTTTCGGGGGGTTAACAGTTATAAAAATTTGGACTCTTTTTTTTACGAGCAATGTACTTTTTTCTTCAAAGTGGGTCGAGAAAAAGTAAAACTGTCTATTTACGTAAAGATGAGCACAAATCATAGTCTTATACGCTTCAATGTTGCAAGCACATTTCTAGACATTCTTTAAACTACTTTAGACTAAATGCTCAATGACACTATGGAGTAAAATAATCACAATTTAAGATGCAAAAAGTAGTAAATATTACATTAGCCAATTACTTAAGTTTTTGTGTCCATACAGTCATAATATCCTATTGTTTGAATAGTGTATTTATTTCTAACCTAACAACTATAGTTACACAGTCTTATGAATTGTTTAGTTAGATATCGGTACATATTTGATCTTTTACACACTTTAACAACTTAAAAGTGTTTCATTGAAAAATACCTCTTATAAAAACCTACTATTTAAAAGCCAAAAATTGTTAACCTAAATCTTAAGCCAAACCGCTGTGATTTTTTGTAAAACAATCACAACTATTCAACATTAAAACTACTTATAAATCTTTACATTATTCCAAAGTTTCAAAATGGAAAATGCAACAAATATTATTTTTAAGACAAGAGTCTATATTCATAGAAATATGTCAAAACACAGTTAATTTATGACATTTATTTGGGATCAAATTCAGCTTAAAGTCACAAGTACTCAACTCTCCAAAGTTCACTCAACGAGATGATATTATTGGTGTAATACGCTCCATATTTTCTGCGTCGGTTTCCCTAAGCATTAAATATTCTCCTTTGCAGTCCACAGCAAGTGATTGTGGATTTTAACATTATGGAGGGGGCTTTGTGCAAAATAGCTTGTGCTTTCTACATTACTTAAGCCAATGTGAGTATATTATTATTATTTTCTTCAATGCATTTCCTAACATTATATGTACAAAACCTTCTTTGTGTTGCACATAAGGAAATTGCTCAATAAAAGTTCCTAGGATGTGTGTGTGAACATATCTAGAGGGGATTTGAGATTCCCTAAGTCATCCTGCCCTCTATTGAGATACGCTCTATGAAAAATTAGATAGTCATGTCAAAACCCCATGTTGGTGACCTGGTTGTTTAGGGGTAAGATGTCATGCTTTTTTGCTGGGGTCCGGGGTTCAATCCTCGTTTCCGGCACAGATTTATCTGATTGCCAAACCCTTCCTTCACCTCTGACAAGACATCTTGTGAATGTGAGGAATGCCAGGCCTCCACCGTGGTTCGGATTCCACGTTAAACTGTAGGTCCTCCATTTCATCTCACAATCACCCTACCATTACACATTAGCGTAAGTGCGTATAACCCGAACGGGTAGTAATACGCGGTGCTAATATTAATAAGTCTCCATGTTGGCATCACACTTTGTTAATGTATTCATACAGAGTTTAAAGTGGCATTTCCATTTTATCTTATATTTAAGATAGACAGCAACATATTTAAATGTTCGAACGATAAAACGAACAATTATCTAATCTTAATTTGTGATGATAAAATAACGTTACAATTGTATGTGTATTTTCATACTCATTAGTTCCTATTTAAAATACCATTCATTTAATAACAAAATATGTTAAATAGTAAATAGGAAAGCATTTTGAGATAACTATTTATATTGTATCTCACGTATCAAAATACTATTTAAGTAGCCTACAATTGGTTTCACTGAAAGGTGACTTGAAACACTTTAATAGACTAGACTAGCCTATAGCCGTATTTTATAAGCCACAGTGCTACATAATAGTATATAGCAATAAAAGGAAGTGTTTGTCTGTGTTTGTTTGTTAGTGTGCGATGCCCAGCCAAATCTACGGCACGCAGGGATTTGAAATTTTTAACATGGTTGGACCGAAGGGAGCCCAGCCCGAATGCACCTCGAAGCAAGATTTTTAAATTTTCAATTATCTTTTTAATCAGGCTATTTTAAACAAATCTTCGAAGAAAATATTTCTTATCTGTATTAGAATTAGGTTTCAGAGGTACAGACACCATGGGGGGGAAGGGGGTACTTATATTATTCTTATACAACAGTGGGTCACGTGCAATGCCGTGCGGGATTGCTAGTAATTTATAAAAGAAAGTTTGCTAACCTTTAAGATAAATAGAGTGTAGGGTATATAATATGTTGAATAATTGCTTCAATAAACCATACATAATTTTATCTATACTATATGATTAATTAAACTTTTGAACTGATTTAACTTTTATTAACAGACAGAACCCCCTTTCAAGGTTGAATTATAAGGCTTGATTCCCAAACAAACGGCCCGCAATACATAAGTGACCGGCCCGTTTGTCTGCAATATCTTTATATTACTAGCCGGCCTGCATTTATGTACTCACACAAAATACAATAGTTTAGCTTTAGTGTTCAATACGTAATTTTAAATAACAGAAACCCTTAGAATTATTTTAAACTATCCTATATTTTGATTCAACTTTAATTATTTGAGTGTGGTAATTTTAATTTACATCGGGAAAATACCAGTTTTAAATGAATTCAAGTATACATGAATGATTTTAAATACATAGCATCAAATAGCTATTATAGACCTGCATTAGTCGCCAGGCGGTATGGAATCTAGCCTTCCTCTATCAAATAGTCATGAGTAGTGGTTGAAATAAGAGTTCCAGAACACTCTCTCCCATAAGGTTAACATTGATCCTCCACATTCTCCCAAAAGAATAACATTATTATTATTATTATTATTATTATTATTAGCACCGCGTCTTACTACCCGTTCGGGTTATACGCACTTACGCTAATGTGTAATGGTAGGGTGATTGTGAGATGAAATGGAGGACATACAGTTTAACGTGGAATCCGAATCACGGTGAAGGCCTGGCATTCCTCACATTCACAAGTTGTGATTAATACACGTCTTGTCAGAGGTGAAGGAAGGGTTTGGTAATCAGATAAATCTGTGCCGGGACCGAGGATTGAACCCCGGACCCCAGGTCAGAAGTCCGACACCTTACTCCTAGACCACCAGGTCACCTATCAGAATAACATTAATCCTCCACATTACGAAGTTGGGTCACTTTCCAACATAAGAAAAGCATTGATCAGTGGCGGATCGGGAAATATTATTTTGGGGGTTAACCAAATTTTCGAGTTTTAGAATTAATCCTCCACATTACGAAGTTGTGTCGCTTTCTCCCACATTGTTCCTTCGCATAGAGCCAGTGTGTCACTTTCCCACATAAGAAAAGCATTGATCAGTGGCGGATCGGGAAATATTATTTGGGGGTTAACCATATTTTCAAGTTTTAGCATTGATCCTCCTCACTGCGAAGTTGGATCATTTTTTCCTTCATGGACCCTTCCTATAGTCAGTGAGTTAGTTCATAAGAATAACATTGCTCAGTGGCGGATCGGGAAAATATATTTAGGGAGGGGATGTCGGGTGGTAAACCAGATGTTTCTAAAATAGTTAAAACATTAATTTAATAAACTTTTATAAATCACCAACATTTTATTATAATATGACTACGTATGAAGTGATACTCGTTTAGCCGTTTATTAAAACGTTTCCCAGGAGGCACTGCGGGGAAGAGAGTAACGTCACCTCTCACCTATAACTAATTTTAACTAAACTATTTAATTTAGATAAATCTGTGCAGTTTCACCTGATGAAATAAGGCTATGATACTCATAAGCACTCGAACTATTTACGTAATAAAATATAAATGTTGATTTTTAATTATTTTTTTTATGTCTCCATTGGTGAACAAATTTGTCTTATTTTGTAGTGACCGTATGCAAGAGTGTCGCATCCATTATCTAAAATATAGTGTTTGTCATCTCCTGGTGAAAGTGCAAGTTTATTCAAAGAGATACTAAACAAATTATGATTCTCACTTCTTATCATATACATATTGGCGTAGTGTAAGATCCTCTGCTTTAAACATTTTTTAAAATGGGCATGTTTAATTTTCTATTTGAGATTTGTTTTTTACACACTTTTACCAAAGTTTTTCTCCTCAAGACTCTCCTTTTGAATAGAGTAAAGCTTAGGTCGAAGTCCCACAAACTCTCGAATACACTCTCCATTAATCTCATCCTTCATTTTACCCAGAGCTTTTTTAGTGTACGCACTGTGTATAAAATGTGTTCCTGGAAAGTCTGAAATATCTAATCGGTCTATATTATCATACATATCCAAATATGCATTTTTTGTTTTCGGTTCATAGCAGAGGGAATCTGTGTCTGTGAATAAGAGCTTTGCATTTTGTTCATATTTCCCCTTAGCATAATTACAATGAAAGTTATACATGATAACCTTGCTCATTTCTAAGATTGCAAAGCCTGCATAGATAGATAGGCTTATTCAAAAGTAGACTTATTTTTCTCATGTGAACCCCAACTAATTCTTCCGTGAAGATTGTATAAGCAATAAGTGCTGGTGAAGCAATACGCTTCTTCAAACTTTTTTCATTATTTAGTAATTGAACATTTACACGATGTCTTTGATTCTCTACCGACTTTCCGAATACTGCATTGTTCATGAGTTTGAAAAAGTACTTTTCAAACCCGCTTAATGCATTTTTTCGTTGGGAGGTATTAAATTCAATATACGGCTTCAAACAAGCGCTCTGATTGAAAGTTAGGACTCGGTGTATCTTTTGAAGCTTCTTACCCAAGGAGATATACAGTTTTAAATTACGGTAGTGTACCACATAATTTTGTTTACTGTTTAGGTTGGGAACTAGCTTTCGTGTTTTCCCGCCGGTGGTTGAGTTGAGCTTGGATTGTATATACTTAGAGAATGGGGATAACATCTCAGGAGTAACTATGAATTTTTCAGGAGCAAGTGGATAGTCACTGTGCGTGTCATGAATTTCTTCCGGGTACTCTAGATCTACTTCTAATATATAGACCACAGGGCTATCATCAACAACTGTAATTATATTGAGCTATGCTATTTCAGTCTTGTTCAACCACCTAAAATTACTCTGAGGAAGGCAATCAGACATAACAGTCCCGTATATATTATTACAATCCCAGTATGTGATGTACTTTACCTCATTTTCAGGGTTAAAATCCCTCATATCGTGGTTGTTTGCTTCAGAATGTCTATTAGTAATCATAGACACCCCAACACGTACCCCCTTTTCAATTATTAAATGCATTTCAATGACAGTTAGTAGCTCCAACTCAGCCTTGGTCATCTTTAAAAATTCCGCTGATTCTAGTCCAGGGCTTGTGCAAAAATGTAGACAGTCTAATTTATAGTACTCAAAACACAAAGGGCGAAAGTATTCGAAGACGTCTCTAAAAGTAGAACATCACTTAAAATATATAAATTTTGATAATCTTCCATAGTGTACGTTTCAAAGTTTTCCCACACAGTTTTATCATGAGTGTAGTCACTTTCTTAAATATGTTCTTGGTGCATCTGATTATAGAATGCGGATTTTAGTGGTACTTGACTATCTTTCAGTTTACTGCTGCGATCCATGTAGTCATAAGGGGACACTCCTTTTCGTAGCAGTAGAACTACTTTATCGAAAGGTATATTTTCATGGAGTATTTTAAATTGAGTTTTACCAACATGCAACAAATTTTCAACCAATTTTTCAAGAGATGTGCTTAAAAACTGGAACGAGTCAATAAATTGTAAATAGTCAAGACTTAATGAAATATACTTCTCCATATTGTTTGGAATACATGATATTCTTCTGTCTGTAAACTTCCCAATTTTCTGCATGATAATATGGACGTCATATTTTTTAAAATTGTGTAAAATGACGGGTATTCTCTTAGTATATTGAAACTGAATATTTCACTTACTATGAGATGCACCCCGATAAGCTCCACTGAGATGACAGTGGTAACGGACGCGGTCTTGACCCAACTCCTCGCAGATATTACATACACTAGCTGAAATATTATTAGTATTATTATTATTATTATTAGCACCGCGTCTTACTACCCGTTCGGGTTATACGCACTTACGCTAATGTGTTAACCACGGTGGAGGCCTGGTATTCCTCACATTCACAAGATGTCTTGTCAGAGGTGAAGGAAGGGTTTGGTAATCAAATAAATTTATGCCAGGACCGAGGATTGAACCCCGGCCGACTAGCTGAAATAAATTCATTTTCTTGTTCAGGGGTGATGCGCATAGGGACAACATGTTTCTTCATCTCGATGATCATGGTTTCTTCATCAACAAGTTTATGAAGAAAGGTATCCATAACATTTTCACCACTATAGACAACAGGAGGTTTCACACATTTACCTTCTGAATCGACGACTACATATGCAAATCCTGATGGTGTAAGCTTCTTCATTTTTGCAGTTGATGAGTGATTGGGGTTAGGAGCACACCCTGTTATTTTAATATTAAAGCACTCAAAATCTGCATAGATCACATACGGGATTTTTAGCATATGTCGAAAATTTCAATATTTTATCCTCTTCCTTAGGCATCTGTATCTTATGAGCATCAAAATAAGCACACCGCTCACTATGCTCATCCCTGAGATTTTCCTTGGAAAATCTATGCAAACAATATTTGCAATAGTATGATTCATCATTGTGTCTGGTCAGTGAGCTTAGCAATCTGCTGATATACTTAATAAAACAATAACGTCCCCCATCCACATTGGAAAGAAACAACAAATCCACGTGATTGTCACGACTAACCTTAGTTATTCTCAAAGGGAATATTTCCTCTTGTTAACCATACTCATTAATAGATACTCTTAGAGTAGGGATAAGGATTGTGGTTAGAGGGAATGCTCCACACTATTAAATTTATAATTGATTTTTTCTTCAGCGTGAGTAATTTTTTTATAAAATATTTACTAGTAGTTTAAAAATCAAAATAGCATTGAATATGTTTATGATGACTCTGTTTTTCATAACTCTAGTCATTTGAGTCTAGATTTGATTTCATTTTCTCAAAGATTAATTAGATGTGTTAAATGAGCAACACGAAATAAATTGCAAATTTTGAAAAAATTCTTATTTTTAATTTCTCAAGTGATTAGCTCTAATATCATAATTTAAAGATATCTCTACTAGCTTGTTATTTATAATAAAATAATAGAAAATGACAATACATAGGTGTTTGGAATAGTGTCACCTATAAGTAAAATATTATGAAAATCAAACCAATAATTTTAATTTAAAGACAGTATCTGAAATTGTATTTCATAATAATAATCTAATATATTATTCTATAAAATCAAAGATTGAGATGATAGCTATTAAAACGTAATTTTATTAACAGTATAATATGGTATGGGGTTGTTGGTTTTTAAGAGAAGCTTCAAACTCACTTTCAATAACATGTGGAAATAAAGTTAATCTGGTGAAGCACACTCCTAACCTGTATTCAGTTAATATCAGTGTATCAATATAATTTAGATCCTCTAGGTCTCTAAGACATATGAGCCATTGTCTTTGTAATACACTATGTAGCAGGGATTTCCATATGTTATCTTAGTCAACCTGGATAAAGTTGACTAGCATAGTTATTTTGTTTGAAGTTTATGTAAGCACATGAAAATTTAATGTAAATACATAAAAGACTAGCTGGTTCTGAAAGTATACATGAAGTTTGAATATAACTAACCAATAAGAATAAATATTTTGTATTTCTAGATAAAATAAATGTAATGGAATGTCAGTTTATAATTGAATAACAACATTCATTAAATTATCTGTATAGTAAATGTTTTCTTAAATATATATTTTGAAGCCTAAAGTATGCCACAGTTTACTTTAAGTTGGTTGCTTATATTTACCAAATCTATTACTAATAACTTAAATGTACTTGAACGTCTATCTTCAAGATATTTATTGAACCCATGGGGTTGTTTTATTCAATTTCTTTGTTTGTGTTGTTGTCAGGAATGCATTTTTCAAAATGAAATCTATAAAGAGTTTGAAGAAAAAGAGGATGAGCTAGATGGTCAAAACTTGGTAAAGATGTTCAATTACGTTAGTGAAGAAATTGACTTTTGTTGCAACAACACTAAATGGACACCACCATCTAATAAACGGCCATCAAAATTGGAAGGTACATATCATTATTGTTCTTTTTATGTTTCCTTGGATTTCAACTCACCATTTTAAGGCTAACATTTCATATGTTTGGAAAGTTGCTTATAGTATATTTTATATAAGGAATCAACACATTTGATTCCAAAATTGCTATTTTCAATTATATGAATGTCATTAATCTTTCTGTAATACCAAGTAACATGGTCTTGTCTGTGGCCATATATGGGCCAAAATATGATAATGTTACAATTTGCTCTCCACTTGTTTTCCAAACGTTATTATTATTGTTGTTATTATTATTATTATTATTATTATTATTATTATTAGCAGTGCGTTGTACGCAATTTTTTCAAATAAATTGAGTTTTAATTTGATATATTTACTAGCCTACTCGTAAAAATGTTTATGCACTGTATGTTGACTACAAAAATACCACCCACAATGTGCATTAATTATTCTTGAAACGATTTATTGTGTGATATCGGTACAGTGTTAGGCCAAAACATGACTAACTGTTGAATGGTTTAAAAAGTTTTAAGATCAAGGTCAAGCGACATCTGTCGGTGCTTTAAGCAACTACAGATATAAACAAATAGAAACGTTTTGGCTGTAATAATTGAACTCCAACAATTATATTCTTTCTCTTTATATTAAGAAAACAAATTAAGTTAGTACACAATTATTTAGATTTACTTTATTGTTTACATTTTTAGTGTCTGTCTTACTAACTGTTCGAGCTATTCATATAATTTAGATTAAAATCGAGAAATATGCTAAATGGATTCAAGAAATTGATATATTAATAGATTATAATTACTAAGGATACAAAAGTTTGTATGTGCTTGAATACTCAAGGAAACTAATAACTAAACTAATATTCTATTAAATGAATAATTGCAATATATTCATTGCAATTGTTTGGTATTTTCTTCTACATTATTTTCTAATTGAAAAATGAAGGTATAAGTGCATGGACCATCATTTATCATGAAGAATCAGTGTGATATGGTTGACATTGTTTTTGGTGCTCTTCAAGGACTGTACCTATAAATACTTGCACCTTAAAGGTAAATATGTTACTAAATCAACTAAGAAAGAAATATAATAAACAAAAGTTATATTTTACTTCGAAAAGCATCCAATCATACTTTTATTGTTGTGAATGAGCAACTAATTACTATTAATTACTACACATAATTATTAAAATTAGACACACATACACACATTTAATCTATAATCAAAAATCATCTTTTCTCCTAATTTGAGCTTGAGGAGGATTTCACTTTCCCGTATGATTTGGGGCAAGGGCGTAGAAAGGAAATTTTTGCAGAGAAAGGGGGCTGGGGGGTTGTCCACTTGAAAGTATAGTGTACATTATTATGGATACTTTGTTTTAGTAATGTTTCTTACCACTCTTTTGTGTTATATACTTATGTACTAGCTAAGGTGTTTGGGATGAGGAAGGTTGATTTATAGGAAGTGTATCCGCATGTGCGTGGAAGACCGAAAAACCATTTAGGAAATACCTACCACCCATATAACAAATTACCATATCAACATAAATTATGTTAGAACTCTTTTTGAAACGCTTTAGATATTATAATTTTATTTAGAATAATTAATTTAATTATAAGTTGTTATGGGTAAAAAAACTATATATAATCACAATGAAGAGAAAAATAACATTACATGTTGAAGTGGAATTATGTGCATATAAATATTGATAAACTACATATTATATATTTGTGTTGTGATTATATATTATAATTTTTATATATTGTATTTGTGCATAGTATACATAATCACAAACTTGATATATATAAACAACCACATATATATTCATTCCACTTCAATATTTAATGTAATTTTTCCATTTTGAATTTGGTAAACTTAGAATTAAAGTCTATGATAACGATAGCCTTAGTTTTCACACAAACAATAAATTGTTAAGCATGACTTTATTAAATACTAGCTAAATGAACCGGTCTTCGCATGGGATTGTTTTAGTATACGTTTCATATTTCCAGCTCAAGAGGATTGTAACATTTGGAAAAATCATCCCTTCCCCGCTTTACTCCATTAATAGTTGAATTTTGCAAAATAATAAATTAACTATCAATCTTTACTTAAAAAAAGAACCTCCCTTCCAGGTTTCATTTTTCCAGCTCAGGTAATTTGGAGGTACATAAAAACCACCCCTTCCCGCTTCACCCCCCTACGGATTGAATTTAGGAAAATCCCAACTCCTCTGGCCCATTTCTTTAAAAGAACCTCTCTGCCAAATTTCATCTTTCCAGCTCAAGCGGATTGGAGTACACGGAAAAACCAACCCTCCTTGCTTCACTCCATTAGGAGTTAAATTTTGAAAAATAAAAAGTCAATGATGTCCTTTACCTAAAATAGAACCTCCCTGTGACTTCTACATTTCTTTCAATAGTCGACCAGACGCTTTGGCCTTTGGATTATTCAGAATATCACAAGAACACAATTACGGGTATGTTATTGGATTTTTTTTTGCCAGGTGTTTTATCAAGGCAATGTCCTTTGCTTCCAAAAGTCTTCAAGTCAGTGAGATTAGGCTCCCCCCCCCCTCTACCATTATTTTAATGGTATTTTACCATCAGGACTTATACAAGGACATCTATTTCACAGAGAGTTTGCCGTTGACACAGCCTCTGCCCAGAAACGGGTGAAAGATTTGACTCTAACAAGGGACACTTTGCCATCTCCACCAATGTCTGGTTCTTTTGGTGATGCCACAATTTTCCAAATGCCTATCAAATTCACGTTTCAGATATTTTTCCCCATTATTTGACTGGGCACTTTCTTCCAGATAGGTTCTCTACCAGACTTTGGTAGTTTTGAAAGTTTTTAGTGATTCATCCTTGGATTCAAAGAAATTCACAGTGCTCCATCGAGAATAGTCATCAATAAAAGTGAAGAAATACTTTGCGTCACTTATTGAGTGGGTGCGCATTGTATCACACAAGTCTGGATGCACAAGCTTCGTTTTATGACATGATTGTTTTGGAAAACGAGTTTGCATAAACTTTCCCATAATGCATGTTTCACAAACACTTCCTTTTGATCAAACTTTATTTCGAGTTATATTGAAGTTTCCTCAGGTATTTAAATTATGTCCAAGTCTTCTATGCCATAGTTCCAATTTCCAAGAGCTATGCTCTTCGGATGTACTCTTACTTGAATTTCTCTTCAATTTTCTCGGCGAACAATTTTTCACAAACTCTGTTGTCTCTAATTGCAGCAGAATCTTTCTTAAAGTTACTTCATAGCCCTTATCGGTTATGTTACCAACAGAGATCAAGCCCATTCTCAGATCGGGAACAAGAAGCGTATTTTTCGAAATGTAATGAATTTTCTTTGTTTCCGTCGGTAACCAACAGTTTTACAGTACATTTTGATTTAACTGTAATGGTTTAACTACTTGCCAAGTCCATTTTCACACTTTAACATTCTTTACTGCTCACAAATTTGATTGTATTACTGCACATATATGATGTGCACCAACTATCGAGACACCATTTTTCTGTATGGTGGGGTCCTTCAGTCTTTCATGCTTAATATTTATTGGCAGTTTAATGAGGGAGCCCATTTCTTCTACGGTATTCGCCTTATCAAACGAATTTTCAAATTTTAATTGTAGTCAGCAGTTATGTGTTTGACCCTTTTTCAGCGATGACACTTGTATGGAAAATTCTTTCTTATTTGTTCAACTGATCTGGTTTCTTAACCTCCTTCCTGAATTTTTGGATGTTTACACTGATGATGTTACTACTTACAAACATGGAATTTGAGTTAGATGTGACGTCACATTGTTTAGATTTGCTCGTATTACTTTACTCAAGTATTTTGATTTTCTAGGATTCCTGTTTAGAGAGATTGTCACGTGATTCTATCGCACGCCTAAAGCTCTCAAAGTTTGGTGGTAAGCTGTTTCCATTTCGTGAAGCTTGTCCACTACTTTGAAAAACCCTTGAATATGTTCACTTACGTCACCACTTTCCACCATTTTGTGTAACTTAAGTTTCTTCAAAGCGTCACTTTTTTAACGGGTCCTTTAGATTGATAAATGCTGTGTAATTTTTCCCAGACTTCGTTTGCAGTACAGCGGTCTTTAATTTGCTATACCTCTAATGATTTTATAGCTAAAACTAAATTGGAATGAACCTTCCTGTCGGCAACATACCAGGCCTTGGATGCCATTTCAGTTGTCGCATCACTTTATGTTACAGTCGGTTTAACCTTTTCCCTGCTTACACATTCCCAGGCATAATGTTTAACTAGTAGGGCTTTCACTTGTAGTTTCCAAGTATCAAAGTTTCCCTAATCCAAGTCTTCGATGCATGTCAAATACAAGGAGTTGATTTTAAGAAAGTCTTTTAATAAAAGCAAATTTCCCTCCTGCGAACAAATAAAACCACAATTCCCCTTGAACACACTTCACTTAAAACTATTTCAATTTATACAGAAAAATGCAACAATCTGGGCCCATAACCTGTAGATGTGAGGCAGATTATTATTGTAAAAATCGAGTTACAAACAATACTTGTACAATTTATTGAAAAGGTTACTTCTATTGCTTTACACTGTTTAGTTAGCTGTACTCTCAAACATTGGACAATGAACAGACAAGTTGTAACAAAAAAAACGTGATATATATGGCACCAGAGATTTCATAAAATGATAATGTTTTGTTTACAAAATATTGTTCACAATCACAAACAGGTTTGAAGCTAGCTGCTATAAAACCATATCCTACACTTTTGAACTAAGATTACAATCCTTTTAAATTGTATATTAATCATAAAATCATTTAAGTTGTAGGAATTTAAAGCTTGATATTTAAATAAAATGATAAAAATATGTTTTCACTGCTCCTGATACATAAAATTAACCTGTCAAGAAACAAACTAAAAAGGGTGCACAATACAAACATGGTTGGTCTCTTTGGTAGCAGGTTAATGGTGGGGAGTATATTCCTGGGCTTTTATACAGGACTCCATTTCCTGCTTACATCAAATTAAGGGTGTTCTAAATCTACATGTTTATTAGTTTTTATCTTTGCTCAACAAAAATTTCTACTAAATGAGGGTTGCTACACACCTCTCACTGTAAGTGCTTTTTATAGGGGAAAAGTGACTCAAGTCGCATTAGTTCCATACATCAATAACAATTTTATTGCAATATTTTAACAAATGTATATTAATAATCTATTCGTAATAACTCTATGATTCCAAATCATTACAGTTGGTGAGTTATAAGTGGTCAAACCTGTTACTTTATGCTCTTTACGTACCGTTGTTAAGGTAACGTAGTTAATATATGGGTCTGAAATTTACTCTAACTAGACATTCATATGAAATGTACACAATTAAATATTTTTAAACTGTTATATAAAAATATTTGTATGTAAGCAATTTAAAAGTAATAAAATTACATAATTTTAAATTATATACGCTTAAAACCCAAACTGGTAGTAAATAAAAAAAATACAATCATTTTCTTTTTTTGCCCTGATGATTTGATTTTATCTTATTTTGTGTTACACAACGTTGTTATTTACAATTAATTTTGTTTTTGAAGCGTAACCCTACTCATTAATTTCATTAATGTTGCCGAATTGACTATGCGAATATAGTTTATAAATGTATATTTCATGAATTTTTTTATTTTGACTGTACCAATCGTAGATACAACACAGAGCACCATATGCCAAGTTGAGACAGTTTCAGATTACCTAGATTAATGACACACCCAAGTAAGCTGTAGAAAGTTGAGTGAGTTGCTTGGCTCCTTGCTGTCGTTTCCAAGAAACCAAAGTTGGGGTACTGCTCTTTGTTTTTCCTTCCCATAGTCATTTAGAACGAAACTCAAGTTAGCCTGCCACACTTCCCAATTAAATTTCTGTTCAATTATTATTATTAGCACCGCGTCTTACTACCCGTTCGGGTTATACGCACTTACGCTAATGTGTAATGGTAGGGTGATTGTGAGATGAAATGGAGGACCTACAGTTTAACGTGGAATCCGAACCACGGTGGAGGCCTGGCATTCCCCACATTCACAAGATGTCTTGTCAGAGGTGAAGGAAGGGTTTGGTAATCAGATAAATCTGTGCCGGGACCGAGGATTGAACCCCGGCCACCAGCACAGAAGTCCGACACCTTACCCCAAGACCGCCAGGTCACCTTTCTGTTCAATTTTTTGTGCTATCTGTGTGCTCATATCCTCCCAAACATGAAATTTTGTGCTGTAAAATTAGGCCTTTTATTGAAAATTTAATGTGGGGGGCCGAATTGAGCTCCCTATTCCATACCATGTAGAAAACTTGAGTTCAAGCTGGCCTGACACGCATTGACAGCTATGACACAATCGTAAGACGACCGCCTAGCCTTTATGACATTCCTAGACTTTAAACAGTGGCTTCTAAATTGTGAGCATACCAATTCCAGACAGGGATGATCAACGTGTGCATGGCCTGGACTTTATCTGGAGACAAACTAAGTAACAGTTCAGTTATGTCTAGTACCTCAACATAGGATGAAGATAAAATAATTTCTGCGCAGTTTAGCAATCTAAATTAATAAAAGTATTAATGCATAACCATGATTTTATGTCCAACTGTTAGTTTTTGTAAATAATCATACCATTCTTTGTCATTAAATTAGTTATGGTACCTAGTTATAAAATAGTACATCTCTCATGTGTTTTGTTGAATTTGTGTGTGCCCCATCTTTGAATAGGCAACCGGTCATACATTTTCAAAACTATTACACAATACAATAATTTATAAATATGTAGGGAACAGCAGAAACAGTGACCCATTTTAAACAATGCGCCATATCGATCACGGAAGCGCTAATGTTTGTTCAAATGTGTAGTAGAGCAGTTCAAAGCATTGCTGTCCGCCCGTATAGTGTAACCTCGGCAGTCATCGTGGAGAGCTGCTCTAATGGACGTTGTGCGTTTTCTGGTTGAGTTTTCAAGTGTGCTGATAGTGTTGTGAATAGGGCTACTCAGTGGGTGTTTCAGCGACACTTTAATATCAGCAGGAGTGGACAGGTGCCAATATGGAAGACGATAATGAGATGAATCAAGGATTTCAGACAAACAGCAGCTGCATACGCCTAGAAGTAACCTGTTAGGTGACGTATGGTTCGCACCCTGGACAATATTGCAACATTAAGAGCTGTTTTAGAGTGAAGTCCAAGACCCTCTGTTTGTCGGCATTCGCAAGCCCTCAAAATATCAGACAGAATTTTACGCCATATTTCCATCTGGATATTAAGCTCCACCCTTACAAGATGGAAGTTGTGTATGAATTATTGCCCAGAGATTTAGTCACTTCAAACTTTCTGTATGCAGATTCTGAATATGATTAACACACAACCTAATTTTCTCAACAAGCTGATGATGACGGATGAGGCACACTTCAATTTAAGTGACTATGTCAACAAACAACATTTCAGGTACTGGGTGCTTGCAAATCCTCATTACCTTCATGAATGACGACTTCATCTCCAAAAAGCTACTGTGTGGTGTGAAGTGTCTTCTCTGGGTATTGTAGGTTCGAATTTTTTAAGAATGACGCCGGTGGGACTGTCACAGTCATAACAGAGCGATATGAGGTTATGTTAGGACAGTTCGTAACAATGCAACTGCACCGCAAGAATAACAAAATGGAGTCGGGTTCCAACAGGACGGTGCAACCGCTAACACAGTAAGAACGTCCATGGTAACTTAACGAAGAATGTTTCCACACCATCTTATTTACCGGTTTGGTAATGCAAACTGGCCACCCCATTATCCCGATTTATCCGCCATTGATTTTTTGTGAGGTTTTTGAAATCCAATGTCTATGCAAACAGGCCAGCAAACATTCAGGAGTTAAAAAATAACATTCACACCAAAATTGAGGCACTAACACAAGAAACCCTGCGTAAGGTTATGGAGAATGAGCATGTTCGTGCCAATGATTCCATTTCTAACAATAGTGGTCACCTGAAGGATGTTATTTACAAAAGTGACAATAAAAAATGGTGTAGAGTGTTCTTTGCAACAATTTCTAATAATAACATGTAGTTATAATGTATAATGCTGAAATATAATGCTTAAAATGGGTCACTGTTTCTTCCGCACCATGTATATTAGGTACGTTTTACACTTATAAGTGGCTTGTGTTTTTAGTGACTACTCTGTGTAATTAAAGTTTTCGGTCGTTTGAAATGAGCCCTAGCCAATTCAACTTAAAATGAAATTAAATCGTATCAGTTTAATTTCAAAATAAATTGATGTTTACTTTACATAAAGACAGAAGTAAAGGCAAGTATTTCATTATCCATTCCATCTGTGTTAAATATATATTTAGTAAAAATGAACACCAAATTTCTAATATGAGCCCTAGTGGCTCATTCATTTCCTAAAATGTATTTAAATGTGTTTTCATAGTTTTATATAATCACAATTATGTTTTTTTCTGTACAGTTTGGCTGTTTGGGTTGCTTTTTGTGTTTATAATATGCTTGTGTTCCCTTTTTGGAGGGCTAATACAACCACTTATGAAAAAAAAACTCTTTAATAAGCTACTCAACACTTTTAATGGACTGGCTTATGGATCACTGATGTCAAGTGCCATCTTTCATCTTTTGCCACAGGTAAATACTTATATTTCGCTGACCAATATAATTCTCTCTAGCCTTCACTAAATTTTAAGTATATTTTCTAAATTGTAAATGATGTACAATAAGTGGCGGCTAGTAGCTAAAATTAGTGGGGGTGCTGCCCCAGAAATGTTTTAACCTTTGTTTTAAAATTGTGTAAAAGTAAAAAAAAACATGTATTAAAAGAAAATTTATTCAGGAACCTGATAAAATCTTAACACAAAAAATTTCTTACTTATTTTAACTTAAATTGTTATAGTTCAAGATTGATCTATTCATTTAAAAATGAAATCTATTCTTCTTGTTTTAATTTGCGCAAAAATGTCAATAATTTTCTACTTGATCTTTGGATGAAAATTGAGGAAATTTGTCTCCATTAAAAGTACTGCAAGCGCATTTAGTCTTTCCGAATTCATAGTACTTCTTAAAAAAGTTTCTATTCTTTTCAATGTTTAAAAGCAGCGCCCTGCCTATGATGTAGTCATGGGTATTGTCAAGAGGATTTCTATCAGGTTTGTAATTTCACAAAAAACATCTTCTAGATTATTTTCCAAGATAAATTTCAGCAGCTAAATTAATTTGCAATATTCGTGAATATCAGTCCTACAATAGAATACTTTTAGTTCAGTTTTAAGCTTTTCTTTGTCAATCATGGGATAAGCTTCAGTGGTCAGTACTATCTCTTTTGTGGGATGTTCATTCTTAAATCTAGTGAAGCAATTCTTGTTGAACAATTTAGCAGCTACTAAGTGTTTAGTGGAATAATATCTGTCCATTATACCAGCACATAAATAGTCACACACTTCCTTAGCTTCTGCCTTGAGTGTCTTTGAAAGATTCTCACAGTACTTTGAGTTTCTCAATTCTAAAATAGCAGTTTTGAAATTGGTTATATTCATTAACTTTAAACACACTAATTTCTCGAGATTGCATCTGGTTGTAAATTATTTTAACATGAGGCATAATCTGATGAAAAAGCTCTAACCAAAACTTGAAATTATCATCATTCAGATATTTTAAAATTCCTGTTGCTTCTACAATGGTTTGATCTGCATTTGTATGTTGACTGAATTTCAGTAAGGCAGTTTTTTAAAGGTTGCAAATTTTCATGAACTCTGTTTATGGTCCGTATGTTGAAATTTCCCCTATTAGAGGATGGACGTGAAATGCTGACGTCCATATGTTTCTTGAGAATGGACACACGTTATGGTGATCTTGAGAAAAATTTTGTGAATAGCCAGAATGTTAAGATAAGAATAATCTTGCGTTTCGTGTAATACTTGCTGTATTTCTCATTATTAAATTAAGTAAATGTGCATAACAGTGAATGAAATGTGCGATAATATAAACTGCTTTAATTTTTGCTTGAACTCCTGCTATTTTGCACTATCAAATGTCTGAGTTATCAGTTTTTGTCCATTTCCCTGAAGGATTATGTCCAATTTTTCTAAAATACGTTTTGACATGCCATCTGCAGTTTGATTTTTTTGGAATAAAGAATCCCTAAAAATGCTCAAATATTTCTCCATTCAATACGTACCGTAGAACAAGGAGCATTTGAGTGTGTTCCGAAACATCTGTTGTGTTATCAGCCATGACAGCTACAAAGGAAGCTTTTCTAATTTCCGTCCTTATCTCCTCATGGTATATTTGTAGCAGGCAGTCAAGTATCTCATTCTGAATGGTCTTATAAACACTTTTGAAGACTGCATTGGTTTGTAAGTGATTCTTCAAATCTGAAATGATTTAGAGGCAAAATTTACTAATCCTCTAAATACCCCGGATTTACTGAATCGTCTTTTTCATCATGTCCACGTAAGGGAGTTTCAAAGTTTCCACAAAAGTAAATGCAGTTTATTATTTTGGATAACATTTCACGGTTAATTTTAACTTTTATATTATGCTCATTGATTGAAAGTCTGTATGCCTCACTAAGTTTCTCCTTAAAATTTACGGTTCCTAAAAGTGACACTGAAACAACATTATCAACGTGTTTCTTTGACTTCTCATGCTTTTCAGTTTTGCCTTTAATTTTGTTTATATTTCTAAAACAATTTTTTGTCCACGATACATCACCTCCAAACAGCAAATACGGGAAGAAAAACAGTGCCTTTTTTACTTCACAGCCGCAAAGCTAGTTTTTCTGTTGGTACCATTCAGAATTAAATCTAAGAATATATTTCTTGTTGCATTTGCCTGGCTGTGATATTAGAATATCAGGTGTTGAACGACTTCTTTTATTAACTGTAACTTTCTAATGGAGAGATAACTGTGAAAACTTAAGCTGTTGAAGTTCACTTACAGTCACAGAACTTATTTCTTGGGGATGCAAGGCCATGGTTAATGTTTTCTTTTAAATAAAATAACCGAAAAAATAGTATCAAATATAATAGCTGGAACCAGAATAATAATCTAATTCTACACTCTTATACACTTTATCAAATTCAAGAATATGGTACACGGTTTTTAAACACAACACACTCTGAGTAAAAAAAACACACTTCCTTCCACCATCACGCCAGAGCCGGCACTGCGAGAGCAACAGTGCTCTCTACCTGACAGTCCCGCCTTCCTCCCCACCCCTTCCTATGTGCGCATGCGCACAAAAAACACCAAGTCACTGGCACTGTGAAGCGCAGTTCCATACAAAGATTTTTCTACCTGTTTCATAAACTGGGGGATGGATACTGAAGTACTGACATTAAGCTTAAGGGAGATATATTGTAATACAAAAATAAAGACAGAATTAAAGAAAAAAGGACTCTTTATATTAAATGTTATCGATAATATCAAGTGGAAATAGGGGAGGCTGCATTTCCACAGTGCCTATACACGAGCCGCCACTGGTTTAGACACTATATGTTGCTCATAATACACATTATGGTAACAATATTGTTTATTTTATACTGAGTGTGTGTGTACATCCCCTCAAGAGAGATTTTGCAATGGGGGTTGAAATATAGGCTTGCATCCACGGCATACAAACACTCAATAATAACTTTTTGAATTAACCACGTTTCAGTTTAACATCATATGAATTTACATTAAACTTTCTATTAGGTAGATATTAATTTGTTTTATGTAGTGTAGAATATATTGTATTTATTTGAAATAATTTTAAAAAGTAGTATTCTAGTCTTAAAATGAACTTGCTTGAAACACAATATTAATTATTTAATCATATCTTACCGAACATTGATAGTACCATAGAAACAAAAATTAATCTGGCAATTTAATCTTATTATAAATTCATCATATAATTAATATGGAAAAAATTACATTATAACACAAAGATGTTTGCCAGAAATATTTTTCAAATAGGAAAAAAAAATTGAAATTGTATTGTTTTAAAATATTTTTTATGGCATTTATCAAATTAATATGCTAAAACTAAAATTAAATCCTGTCTCTAAAAATACTTTTATTAAGTACATATATGTATTATGATTATTTAGTTGTATATCTATAGTAAATATAAGGCTACCTACTTTACTTATATAATTGTTACTTAAATCTTTAATAATTTGAGATGTATTTTCAAAATATTTCAAAAGTATTTATTATTTGTATATATTTGAAATTAATATTTAGCAAAATATAAATTACTCGATTGCTTAACCATAGAATTTAATATTTTATTTTATGCTATTTCCTTTGTAGTTATATTCAATTTATTAAATACATTTATTGACTATAATATTGGTATTTTGTTTCAGGCACTAAATTTAATTGAAGAGGATACCAAACATCATGCCTATCTAAATATATGTCTTATGATTTGGGTTGGAATCTGGGTATTTTTTATGACAGAAAGGTTGATGAACATAATTGCAGGCATCAAACAGGTAATAATCTTTTATAAATATTTTAAAATCACCTTGTACTCGTATACCTTGAAAAGTTTAAAAATGTCTACTAATAGAACTTAACAAATCCTACAAACTTACATTTTATGTGAAACTGAGAAAAAATGTATTAACATCTAATTTATGAAAAATTATTGTTTAGCACTATTAAAATATATTTTAGAGGCATCCATTTTCCAAAATTTTTTGGAAGGAGCACCACCCCAAATAGCCTCTTGGATTATCCAAATTTAAAAAAAACTCGGATAGGAGTCTACACTAAATATCTCGAAAATAATGTATAGTTCTAAAAAAACACTCTCCACTTGAGGAGCACTAGCTTATAGGGCATCCCGTTTTCAAACATTAACTGGAGGTTATAGAGGGGATATAAAAGTTCCTAAAAAAACCTTTATGATACCCATCTCCCCCTCACACAAATAAGGTTCCGCCGCCACTTTTTAAAATAATATTCTTACTCTCAGAAGTCCTAATATCATGTCAGAAGCCTACTCTCATTTGCATGGAGGGAGAGTGTAGACCTTTTATGAAAAACTACCCTCAGTTTACCCGACCGGGATTCTAGCCCTGATTCTAGCCCCGATCTCCCTGTCATCGGAAGTCTACTCTATTGCGAGTGTGATGCCTTAAACCATGCTACCACTCAAGCGGGTTTTACAAAAACAGAACATGAGGAATGGGTAGCGGAAAAATGTTGAAAAAGGCACCTACTTTTTCAAACGTGTGAGCTACATACCAGTAAAATATTTATGCTAGCTTTCTTGACATAATAGATTTAAAAACAAGTTCACACACTTTATACTTACAATTTTGCAAAATTACAAGAACATTCCTATTTGGTGGACTGTACTCGATTCAACATATTACATACACAGTATCTCTTATTATTATTATTATCATCATCACCACGTCTTACTACCCGTTCGGGTTATACGCACTTACGCTAATGTGTAATGGTAGGGTGATTGTGAGATGGGATGGAGGACCTACAGTTTATCGTGGAATCCGAACCACGGTGTAGGACTGGCATTCCTCACATTCACAAGTTGTGATTAATACACGTCTTGTCAGAGGTGAAGGAAGGGTTTGGCAATCAGACAGTATCTTGTAAAACACACCAAATGTATGCCAATATCCGCATAGAAATAACGTCTGCTCTTTTAAAAACCTTTATCAATGCCCATATTTAAATCAGAAATTTAAAATAACTTTGTTGATTAGTTTATTTTCCGTTATTAGTTGCAGTTCCCAGTTTGTAACAATCAAACTCATACCGTTTGTCACACGATCTAATAAGGCTTTAGAGTAGCTTGAATAAGGTAAGTATTCCGACTGAGTGGATTGGGCTGATAATTAACATCACTGTGGTTTTTAAATCTTCTTTTTACACTAATTCGTGATTATTTCATCTTAATTTAGCTCCTTATTCCAACCCATTAATAAACCTGGTGCTAACGCAACATCAACAAAATGTTCTTAGCTTCGGTGGTTGATGGTCTAATGCGTCACTCTCACAATAGACTGGACTGTCAATGACAAGGCTACCGGAGTTCAAATCCGGTAGGGTGTACGGAGGATGGTTTTTCATTAATGATTTACATTCTCCCTACATGCAAATTAGAGTACACAACATATAATATCAATATTCCTTCTGTACTCCATTAGTGTAATTAGATTTTTTTAGCACCGTGTCTTACCACATGTTCGGGTTATACGCTTATTTACTAATTAAGTTAATGTGCTAGGGATGAGTAAGATTGAATTTATAGGTAGTGCACCTGAATTTACGTGGTGGTAGAGCGGAAAACCCCTTAAGAAAAATCACCTTCACTGCACCTGACCGAGATCCAACCCCGATCTTCCTGTCCTTGGCAGACAGTCTATCGCGAGAGTAATGCGTAAGATAGTATTTCATCTTGCTAATTCTTACAGTATGATTTTACAATTTATAGCAAAATGTTAGTCTCCATTCCTAATATCCGATAACTCGTTTCATTAAGAGAAACGTCCTATATTTTCAGATACCATATTGTATGTATCAAAACCTATCATTTATTCCAAATAACAACAAACTAGTGTTAAAAAATAAATTTTTAAGCGTGCAACGTGTAAGTAAATTATTAAAATTAAAAACACGATGGTTTAAGTTTATAGACGTGTATGTGTACCTCATCCTTTTTGGGGCTTATTAAATCCAGGGGGTTGGGAGAGCAGCAATTTATAGGAGGGTTCAGACCATCCTAACACACAACTTTCTACGCCAATGAGTAGTGGTTTAAATGATAGTTCTGGACCACTTTCTACCATAAGGTTAACATTGATCCACCACATTGAATGTGGTAGATCACTTTCACCCCTAACCTAACCTAACCTAACCTAACCTAACTTAACCTTAACAGGCTTTTAATTACACAATAATACCTTATGTCCCTGTATTTGTTGTTATGCCCCTTGCATACCCCCCTCCTTTGAGTATAGATTCCAGCCTCCATCCCATAATCTCCTCGCAGCCTTCATACCCTTCTCTTACCATGCCCGCCAATCGCTTCCCTCCCTCCTCCCAGTCTCCTAGTTCCAATCCTGTACTCTTACTTCCTTTAAGCCATATGACCTCCTGTATCCACCCTGAGCAAGAGGTAGTCTGGCTCGATCAAGACCGTGTTGATCCCATCCAACTCCAAGCAATCATCTTAACACCCACCCCGTTTACCAGCCGGTCCGTAGAACTTGACGGCTTAGATATTGTACTTCAAACAATGTATCCATCATCACACCATCCGCTCCTTGATGCCTGATGGCTTAGATCTTGTACCTTAAATTATATGTCCTTCCTACTTACCACCCATCCCTCAAAATATTCTGAAACAGTACGAAATAATTATCCTTTAACTTTTACATTGAGAGTCTGAAATGGGGATATTTTCTAAGCGAGTAAAGCTCTAAATGATACTCTTATAAGTGAATGATGTTGCAACTTTCTTAATCTCATCGTAAGCTATAATGTTTTTTGTCAAATAGTCGTCCACTTTAAACATACCCTACCTAACTTAGACTAACCATCTTTGACCTAGATATCTCAAAGCTAAATATCTTATATCTAGTCAGCTATAGTCTATCTGCAAATTCGTTTTAAAAACTAACCGTCCTAAAGAATGTGTACTTTATAAGCAATCACGACATGTTATAGGATCCAATATGTCCGACCTATCATACAAGTAGCAAATGTAATCTCCGATACTGTCACACATCGACGGGTCGTGTATTAGCGGGGAAATCTCGGTTGGCAAACACCGTCTTCAAATGCCACCTCAGGAATGTGGTTAAGTCCTACGCATCACTTATCTAAACATCTCTAAAATCTCTAGACGTTGGTAAACGTACATTAGTTACGCTTCTATGTAACCATTTATCAGATATCTCCCGATGCAGTACACTCTGTCACAGAAATAGTAAACCTTTTAATTAGCGCCTCATGTAGAATCTATCATCTAAATTACGAGCAATTTTGACTTAGCTCTTTGACCTACACATCTTAAGGTTCTACATCGTGAGTTTATCCTTATAAGTCTGATTATTATTTTACCAGATTAGGTGGAGAGTGGACTAATAACCACGAATGTTTTTTTTTTAATTCATTCAAAAGCTTGTACAGTATTATCTACATCTATCCAATAATTATGACAAGAGTCGAATCCAAGCCATTTAACATAAACTTTATATCCTTTTCGCCTTAAGACTTTCTCTACCAGATAAAAGTTTGGATGAGAAGTTTTATTTAGCTCTTTAGTGTAAAATCCTCCCAGGATAGGCTTTTTCTTCAAATCTTCAAGCAGGAAAGTTCTAGGATTTGTCTCAACAACCTTACGTATCTTGAACAGTTCTGTAGCCAATTTGCTGTACATCCTTTAGCAAAAACATCCTTATGTTTGATAACTCGAACGATGTCTCCAATTTTAAACTGAGACACGATAGGTTCAACCGTTTTGGAATAGACGTAAACAGTTTGGTGAAGACTATCATCCTTGACGTCAATAGGTTTCATCTTAATAGTTGAATGAACAGTTTTATTATATTCACCAAGTAAGGAATCAATCATATCAACACAAAGATATGACCCTTTAGAGGAAAATCTTGTCCACATCATATGCTTCAAAGTTCGATCGAATCGTTTTACAACACTAGCATTAACATTGCTATAGGTATAATAATGATTCACCTTTTTCCATTTAATAAAAGCTTGAAAATTAATATTATAAAACTCTGTTCCATTATCTGTCTGAAGATGACGTACCGCCGGAAATTAATTTGATATAGCCTGTCGAAGGATGTACAACACAGCTGCTGTAAAATTATTTCCTGTTTTGTCTTTGACAGATACGGCCCAATAACGTTTAGAATAGACATCGATGACTGTAAGAAGATACTTGTATCCTTTGTTCACTCTATAGTAAGGATTCATCTCAACCAGATAAGCTTGTAGCAGTTCATTCAATCCTCGTACGCTAAAATATATTCTATCAAAACGTCGATGACGTTCGTGTGTGAGATCTTCCTTGACAGACTGTAGCATTTTTTGCCACAAGCTAGCCGAAACCAAACAATAACAATCAACTTACCTATTTTACCAACTCCATCGGCGGTTGGCTCGGCTACACGACTACACACACGAACGACACGACTGATCACAACATACTGAAGGCCACGCCTATCCCAACATTCTGCAACGACTTTCCCGCAGCAAAGATCCTCAAAGAGGAAGAATTGTGAATGTGAGGAATGCCAGGCCTCCACCGTGGTTCGGATTCCACGTTAAACTGTAGGTCCTCCATTTCATCTCACAATCACCCTACCATTACACATTAGCGTAAGTGCGTATAACCCGAACGGGTAGTAAGACGTGGTGCTAATAATAATAATAATAATAATAATAATAATAATAATAATAATAATTTTAGAGAAATAAACCCTTAGTACACCCTACTGGGATTCGAACCCCAATCTACGTCACCGGTAATCCAGTATAACACTAGAGTTAGGTTTTAGACCATTAGACCATCGTTGCGGGTGATTAGTATTATTAACACCCCTAAATAAAACTGTCTGCGATTATTAACCAATTCACTGTCTCGCCAAGCGTGTCGAAGCCTTACATGGCTCTGTACTAATTAGCGCTGTGCGTGGTCATTACTCTAAAACAACACTATCAATCATAGCTCATGCTGCACATAATGCACACATTCTTTCTCTACAATCCTTCAACTACTAAGCGCCCATCACAGATAGAATATGCACGAACGACGATTAAGAATGATTCGATATGTAACGTGATTACAAGGCTTTATTTTATTCAATTTGTTTTTCAAATAAATTGAACAAAATAATCGTGCATTTTAGATATTAATTTTGACGTGAATTATATTAGATTTTTCCGCTGCTGGAGTTTTAATTATAGTTTTGTTGATAGTAAAAGTAAAAAAAAAAAAA
>CABFOW010000498.1:34562-60231 GCA_902141385.1 Timema californicum | reverse complement strand
CTCACTTGTGATTATTTTTAATATCGATATACTGTAACTTTAAACTTGGCCCATGTTGTTTGTTTTGAGTATTAAGTTTAAGAATTGGGCAATAGTAGAATATCTGGCGACATAAATATTTATTTTGAGTACTATATATTTTCTCTAAGCATAAGGGACTTTAATTTATATTACTCCATGTTAGATGTTAGGTTTTGGCCATTTGCTTATTGAAATATAATGTTATTAGATTCCGTTTATTGAATTGCTCTGTTCATATTTTATGTTTTATCGTTCTCTCTTGAACTTAGAGTATTAGGCGCCATCAGCACGTATGAGAAGTTAATGATAGCCGCCATGATGACTAAGTGTTGGGTAAATATTTGTTTAGTGTTGGCGAG
This sequence comes from Timema californicum, assembly GCA_902141385.1. Taxonomy (NCBI): domain Eukaryota; kingdom Metazoa; phylum Arthropoda; class Insecta; order Phasmatodea; family Timematidae; genus Timema; species Timema californicum. The sequence goes on along the minus strand of CABFOW010000498.1, from coordinate 59,851 downwards.
TTATTATGGGTTTTTCTGGCTAGCGTCAACTTTAGTTTTCTGTAATTTGGGATATTGCATATTGTTCCCGTTTATGGGAAAGAGAGATAATGAACGGCTGACAGGAAATAACTCAATATTTTTATGTTGAACATTGACATTTATACTAAGGTTATTGTCAAGAGTCAGTTATTGTTTTTTGGCTTAACCAAGTTTTATTAGCGAAGCTATTCGCTTATACGTTCTGCGACCTCCCTATGAGGCCATGACGCAAGGTTGCATATGTTGTATTCCCTATTTATTTTTTTGAGGCTATTGCTTTAAATAAATTGCTATCCATATCTTGTTGAATCAAAATAAAAGGTCTCTAGACTATTATGTTTGTATTTACATTTTTATAAGCTCATTCTTAGGTAGGTTACTTCAACTATAATATGTTGTCTAATATTCAAACCAGAGTAGTAGTCACGTTTCTAGTTAATGACATGTATTATTGAGTTTGAGGGTGACCGCAGGGATGAGTCCCGCAATAGTTCTTATTGCGTGTGCTAGGCTCCAGTTAGGTTTTGCCCGGTTTTACTTTGCTTTTTTACTCACTCAGCACACTCTAAATCTTTCTGCTAGCTTATTATTTATTTAGTTTTTATTTGGACACGCCTAGTTAGGCGGAACGGTTCAAGACATAATTATTAAAATAGCAGAGATGTGGTAAACGATTTATAGAATAGTGCCTACATCTCTCAATTCTTCAATGATCGAAACGATTTCATTCTCACGCGATTAATGTCCTGCCTGGGATGAAGCATACAAGAGACGTAGTCGATAGACCAATTCGTTCGGATAATCCCAATAAGTATAATATATTCCTCTTCCTCTCTCAATCTTGAACAGGCCTTCACCCTTAAGGTCTTCAAACAAAAGTTTACTAATGCGTAGATACTTTTGACCAACGCGAGATTTTAAATGTGCGTAAGGTATATTCCTATTTCGATGTGAATTCGTCTCTTCAAGAATGATCTTGTATACTTTAAGATCTTCCTCATTCTAATTCGAAGGCTCCTTTCTGAAGATTATTTCTAATAATCCTCTTATGTAAGGAACGACGATTTTATTCAGAGTCATAGCCCCGTCAGCCTCATTAAGCATGATGCGAGTATCTCCAAGCAAAGCTATACAACCATCATAGCGTACACCATGAGTTCTATCAGAACGATCTCGGGGGGAATAAAGATAAATCTCCAACATCTGTTTGTAGTTATTATAATCAGGTGAGGTATCATGATCATGCCTTAGGATCAATTTCAACTTCAGATTTAGCAGCTAGCATATGTTCAGGTTCTGATATGGACTCTACCATTTTTACCATACTGTTTAGCGGTTCGGTGATCGGTTTAAAGGTTTCCCGAACGGCAACTTCTGTCTCGTGAAATGCATCACGCAACTGTTTATATTTGCTCTTAATAATTTTACTTGCTTTGATTATATCCTCTGTGACCTTCGTTGCTATAATGTAAGCTATGAATGATATTTATAATGAATGAACAAGGTATTAAATTTAAATATAATGAAACTATAGCTCTATATTTATAATTACATATGTTGCTGATCTCTTCTTCGTTATGAAAGATATGGCATAGCCTTCTGAAACCTCGAAAGGTATTGTTCTAGGGATAAAGTTCACTAGACAAATCACATTCTACAAATTCATGATGAGAGATATAACCACACCCGATTTCTTTAATATATATGCTCGCCCCCACCGGTAAAATTCAGCTCAAAGGGTTTTAAATCCTTACTGCTAGGCTTTGAATTCAAGTAGATGTGGATGAAATCTCTGTTAATCATCACGTCTACATAAAGTTTCGATGCAGCATCGTTGAGTTGTATCGGTTGACCAATATTGCGTAAGACTAAGCTTCTAACATCGTAATATCGAGCATCTTCTGTTACTCTAGCAATCAATATATCTCTTCCAATTATATCATACAAATCGGTATAAATCATTCTCTGTTGATCGATGGACTCTTACAAATTCCTCAGCTTAGTAGTTAAAGTATCCAGCAGCCCAAGATGTTCCCCCTGCGGTTGAAATAACTTCTTCACATTTTCCAACCTCTGCCAGCTACTGGTTTCAAAGTTGGCTGACATAGTACAATATTTATTCATATTCTCAATAAGAATACCAATATGTTTTGAGACCGTATCCTTAATATTGTTGAGAGTGAGTATTTGTTCATTACAATGCATAGAATCCCTGGTATCAACCTAAGACCTATTACAAGTGTCCTTTATTCCAACAGGGCTATCAAGGTTTACTAGGCGTCTCGAGCCTACATCGAAATGACCTTGAGGTGTGAGAGTAAGATTGGCATCCGATTCATAAATATCTCGATGTTTCTTGAGGCTATGACCACATTTAGATTTGGTTGTCATGATGTATCTTCAACTGAGGATCAATATATCGATCGTTCAAGAAAAAGGAATCAAACCCACTCCTGTTCCATCCTTGATCAATATCATGATCTTTACTCAACACTATAAAATCGTGCTTATCTTTCCAGCATATAGCGCACATCTCCTTAAAATTTTGAAACCTCATGTCAGTATTCACATGATCGTCATAGACCTGTCTCAGGTTATATCGTCCATCTTGAAAAATATGATAAGATTAACATTATCTCTTACCATCTACTTAGGCATGCGAGGGTATGTCTGACATAAATAGAAACAATCTCTAGATTTATGTCTACCCATATTGAAATAATCCTGTATATTATTCTGCTTATCACATGCAACATCATCGAAAATGAAGACGGAGTCAGGCCTGGCATCGGTTGGTGGAGATAGCTCTGAATTGTCAGAGTAAGGAAAGTAGCCCACCCCATCCACAAGTGATAGGACATGAGATAAGCGTTGGTACTTTGGCTGGTACAAAGACTTGTAGTAGACGTAAACATTTCTAAATCTCAATCTATTGGGTTCTTCCAGAAGACTAATCATAGCATTGGTTTTCCCATAATTTCAAGGTCCACATATGATACATCAAATAATATCTGGTAACAAAGTCCCATGTATTTGAGTTAGGGTTTTCCTTATATCGTGATCGTTATTTTTCACAGTTAAACAAAGCGCTTGTTTCACAAGTCTCATGATTACTGACGAGGGTATATAATATCCGTCTTTATTTAAACCTCTTCATTATACATTATGAAGCGAAGGAGTAAAAAAGGGTAGTGGACAAATAAATAAGCTTTATAATAAGCTTCCATTTGAAGTCCATAGACCGGGTTATCAATACTGTGGTCCTGGTACTAAGCGTGAAAAGTGTTTGAAACGAGACAATCCTGGACCTAGATCAAATCGAGTTCTCGTTGAGAAAGCCTGGAAATGGGTGATTGCACCAGATTCAAAGCTAAGCTAAAAGGGTGTTGCTTGGACTATAGCTGACACTATGAAGGCTAAAGTCAAGATGAGAGCCGGTTTAGTGAAGGGTGGGTGGAGTCAAAAGAAGTCTAATAAGCCTCACACCACTCGGCAATGTGAGAAAAAGAGGAATAAGAAAAGCAATAAGTGTGATTCTTACCCTTACTACCTCTGATAGTCACCTTAGGGGCAGCAGCAGGAATCGCTAAATCAATAAATAGTGCAAAGGTGGACGCCTACCAATTGAATGAAGCTCAAAGACATAATCGTAAACTTGAAGCGATTGCTAAGGGTAAAGGCATGTATATTCGCCCCTATTCAAAAAACTGATTAACCCCGCTACCTAAGAGACCCCTACCAAGACTGATTTACACAAATACATCAAATAATAAAAGATTTCGCACTTTAGAGGTGCTTTCTCTATATATGCTTTACCTACTACTCTTCCATGAAAGAAAGAGTGTGCCATCATAAATCTCGATAGGGATACTGGTAAGGGTACTCATTGGGTGGCGTATAAGATAAATGAATGTTGAGCTAAATACTTTGATGGTTTTGGTTATCTAAGACCACCTCTAGAGCTTGTGAAATATCTAAGAGGGATACCAGTAATATATAATTACGATATACATCAAAAGTATGAAGATGTATACTGTGGTCAACTATGTCTAACATTTCTAAGCATAAATACTTGTGCTGACTCATAATCTGAGTAAACATGTCTATGATGTTAAAATTGACGGGTCAGAGTTCAAATCTGACAAAGTTTTATTTTCCTCAAATCATATGGGGAGAATAGAGCCATGAAATAAATGGGATATCGGACTTATCAATCCATCTACATTTAAAATATCGATATCTAAGAAGAAAGATGGATGTTTGCGTAAGACTCTCAATCATAGGTGATCTAACTACTATAAGAAGCTACATCACATGTTATGAAGCTGTCGACTATACAAATCTAACACTTTTGCTTCTCTACTAGGGTTTGACGCAATAGTGTTGAAGGGTGGAAAGACACACGTCTCAAATAAAACTGTTAATATCCTTCAATTAAACACAATTCGAGTAGAATGTAGCCTAGCTTGTGGAGCATACGTTAAAGGATAACCAAGTCATACTCCTCACGAGTTCAGTATGACAGTCCCTCCGGGCAATAAGGTTAACAATATAATTTATCTTCCAGTCACGATACTAGTAGTAGAGTAAATCTCTGTGCGTTTAGTCGACGAGCGAGGAGATATTGTCAACTTTAGGGACGAGAATATATAATTACGGCTTCATTAGAAACGTATAAGTGCAGGTGCTCGTACTAGATAAAAAAAATACTGCGCAATCCAGCTTATTATATTAAGAGGAGATTGTTGAAAGAGTTAACATCTACTAATAAACTGTATTTATACCGTTTAGGATATTCTCTATAGAAATAATGGACTGCTTTATCAATATATTGAATATCGAAGACTCTGCAGCCTCCGACATTGCTATAACCAGCTTTCAGTACCATTCCTACGCTTCTTATATCCCTCGACCACTAACTAATGGGAATGATCTCAGGATATCTATTCAACAGGAAGGATTATACACGCTATCTCATCGTTCTCTTCTACATATTAGAGGGTGACTTTTACTAAATACAGGAGATGTGGGGAATGAATACCTCAATAATTAACAATAATGATATACTTAATTTCTTTTCAAGAATCGCCTACGAAATCAATGGTGTAGAAATTTATCACTCTAGAGATTTAAGCATAGCAACTCAGCTCAAGAACTATCTATCTATCAATTCGGAATGGGGAGCAGCCACACCTTGCAAATGCCGGGTGGAGGTTAAAAGGAGTACTTGTGCGTGCAGTTTCCGGCATCTTTGATGTATGCATCCCTCTTAAACTAATATTGGGGTTCGCTTAAGACAACACTCAAATACTCATCAACGCGAAACTTGTTCGATTAACGTCAACGCCTTACAAAGAGTAAAACCTCCAGCTGTAGAGACACCGTCTAAAATCGATTTGAGTAAAATCTCTTAGCTTGTCCCGCATATCAAGACTGATGATATAAATCGTCTCAACTTGCTCAATTTCATCAAGAGTGAGAGAAACATAGATCTACCATTTCGTACTTGGGAGCTATACAAGTACCCTAATTTTCCTAATTATACTCAGAATGACTAAACTGTGAAAACATCCTCTTTTTCTGGAAAAGACCCTGTATGTAATCTTTGCACTACAGACTGGTTGAAACAATACGACAGAGATAGAAGTATTTTTTATCATTGTCGTTTACAATCAGCTAAATTTTATTTTAATTCGGTTACGTACCTTTAAAAAGATGTAAACCTGGTTTTAGATCAAGATCATTATCTAAATTGCACGATGACTATGCTAACTTTCAAACTTCATACTACGGAACGATTTCACCTTTACCATTAATCAATCCATCAGATTTAAATTCTCTTGCTCTCATCATTGTGTTCGACACTACTCGACAGGAAGATACTCCCAAGAATGATATGATAACATGTCGAATAGCCTTCGAGTCTGAGGAAAATATTCCTATGGATACCAAAGTTTTGTTTAATCATTCACGAGCGAGTCGTACGCTACAACCCTCCCAAGAGTGACGTCACCAAGCTACCTTCATGACTATTTTTCAGTACGATTGTACTACATCATTTACGAATTGGAGGAACTCGGCAGTCCCTCACTCTTAAACCCAGTCGTCGAGTAGGAAAGTGTTTCACTTATTCTGAAATGTTCTACGCGTGTACATCAGAAAATGTCAGTCTCCTCCATGAATGTAATGGAAGTATTAAGATTTATCGGTTGGATTGTTTGGGACTTGACTACGAGTGCTGTACGAAACGACACTAGATCGATTATTCCTGCTCTTTTTGACATCATTTCACTTATTGATTAGTATGTATATTGTATCGATTTTGATTAACTATCATGCTGTCATTGTCAAGACAAAGCAGATACCAGTATTCCTACTGTTTAAGAACCCGAGATAACGCTTGGTGAAGAAGACAAAGCTGTAGAACCTAAAAATCTATTTAAGATGACTGTTGAGCAAGTTAACCCTACATCATCTAAAAGTTAGACTAAAAGTATGCCTGTTAAGAAGAAATTATATCATAATGGTACTCGTAATATTCTTAGACTTTGAAGGCTTACAGCATGTGGATCTTCCAGAAATGTTAATTGTTAAACGTATGATTATAGTGTCAAACACATCTCTAACAATAACTACATCTTTCAAGCCTCCATACAAGTTCGATAGTACCCAAATTGTATATCAAGACCACTGGTTAAAAACTAGTAGCTTAGCCGAATATGAGGAAGGAGGTCTGAAATATGACTCTATAACTAACCTGTTGCACACAGTTACCTGCTTGACCAGTTTTGTATATGTTAATGATGAGGACAAAACTTTATTTGTTAAATCTTTAAGTTTTCTTAAGTGTATCGTGAAAAATATACAGAGTGAAGTTTTCAAAAGAATAGATTACCTATGTTTAAATAACGCATACTATATGGAGGATTGGTATGAAAGTCGTTTCAATTCATGTGAGGTAGATAAACCCAGCGTAAGTAAAGCTAAATGTTGTGAAACATGTGTTAATTATAAAGAGGTAGATCGAATCTGTAGTCAGCCTCAACTTGATAAAATTTGTTTTACTATAACAACATTTTTTTCGGATCTTTAATCAGTTTAAGCATTTTCGTCTACTTGTATATAATCACTTGAATATTTGTATAGATTTTAGGTGTAAGATTTTTTAAATAATATTCAAACAACTACCGTAGTTCAATTATGTTTAAGAATGTTGCAAATAGTTTTAGGAGTAAGATTTTTATTAATGTTCAGACAGCTACTGTAGTTCAGTTAGGTTTCAGAATGTGGCAATTAATTTGTAGGTGTAAGATTTTTAATGATGTTCAAATAGATACTGTAGTGCAGTTAGGTTTCACGCTAAGGATAAAAAGTTTATGTTAAATGACTCGGATTCGACTCTTGTCATAATTCATGGATTGATGTAGATAATATTGTATAAGATTTGAATACATTTTTAAAAAAGCTTTAATGGATATTAGTCCATTCTCCACATTATATGGAAAAATATTTATCAGGCTTGTAAGGATAGACTCGCGATGTATAACATTATGATGTGTAGGTCAAAGAGCTTAAGTCTAAGATGCTCGTAATTTAGATGATAGATTATTCATGAGGTGGTAGTTAAAAGGTCTACTTTTTCTGTGACAGAGTGTACTGCATCTGGATATATCTGATAAAAGGTTACATCGAAGCGTAACTAATGTTCTTCGACCAATTTCTAGAGATTTTAGAGATGTCTCGATAAATTATGAGTAAGAAATGACCGCATTCCTGAGGTGTTGGTTGAAGATGGTTTTTTGCCAACCGGAATTTCCCCACTAATGCACGACCCGTCGATTTGTGACAGTGTTGGAGGCTAGATTTGCTACTTGTATGATAGCTCGGACATCTTGGATCCTATAACATGTCGTGATTGTTTATAAAGTACACATTCTTTAGGACGGTTAATTCTTAAAATGGATATGCAGATAGACTATTGTTAAAATATGTTAAGCTATGATATATTTAGGTCGAAGATGGTTAGGAAGTTAGGTAGGGTAGGTTTAAAGTGGACCGCTATTTGACAAAAACATTATAGCTAACGATGATATCAAGAAATTGGCAACAGCATTCACTTATTAGAGTATCATTTAGCCTTTTGATTGTTTAGAAAGTATCCCTATTTCAGAGCCTCGATGTGCAAGTTAAAGGATGAATTATCTCAACGTTTAAGTTGTTGGCTGGAGAATGATGCATAGTTGTTTCGTACCGTTTCAAACCATTTCAGAATATTTTGAGAGATGGCTGGTAAGCAGGAAGGACATATCGTTAAAGGTACAAGATCTAAGCTGTCGGGTATCAAGTAGCGGGTAGTAAGATTATGGATACATCGTTTAAGGTACAATATCTAAGCTGTCAAGGTTTAAGGACCAGCTGGTAAGCGGAGTGGGTGGTAAGATGGTGGATTGGAGCTGGATGGGACCAACACGGTCTTGATCGAGCAAGACTACCTCTTGCTCAGGATGGATACAGGAAGTCGTATGGCTTAAAGGAGGTAAGGGTACAGGATGGTTACTGGAAGTTGTGCTGATTGAGGCTGGGTGTAGGAGACTGGGAGGAGGGGTGAGGAGCGATTGGCGTCTGGGAGGAGATTGCGGGATAGAGCCTGGAATCTAGACTCAAGGGAGAAAGGGGACTGCAAGGGGCATAACGGCAAATACAAGGACATAAGGAACTCTTGTGTTTATTAAAAGCCTGTTAAGGTTTGGTTAGGTTAGATTAGGGGGGAAAGTGATCCACCCCATTCAATGTGGTGGATCAATGTTAACCTTATGGGAGAAAGTGGCCCAGAACTATAGTTTATATCACATCTATCATGTTTAAAACTCTGTTAGTTTTTAAATAACTTGTCTGTCACTTGAGCCACACTTAACTGGATTCATCTCGATGTTTGTCGAGCAATTGCTCCTCTAAAGTCAGCCGCTAAGCTGTCTATCACTTTGTCCTCTTATATGGGAGCTTGTCTATCACATGATCCAGCTTGTGTCGATCACTTGGTCCATGTCGTTTTTGGGTGTCTAGCAGTTTGTCTTTTTAAAGATTTGTTTTCTCGTGTCGACCGCTTGGTTGTCTATCACTTTGTACTCCTATAGTTCGTTCACGGTAGGAGTTTACCTGGGAAAGGACTTTTTTCCCTACCAGAAATCTATTATATAGTAGGATATTGGTAAAAAAAAAGACCTTTCCCAGGTAAACTCCTCCCGTGAATGAACAATAAATGAGCTTGTCTAGCAGTTGGCCCAAGTCGTGTCGGCCACTTGACCCACCCAGCCTTCCAAACATTTTTTATAGCTTGTCGAGCAGTTTGTTGTCTATCAGTTTGTATGATGCCAAAGTTTACAAACTTTTATTGTATTATTTAGTGTAATTGTAAATGAAATTTTATTAAGTTCAGTCCAGGAGATTTCCCTTATTTTTCTTTAATCCATCTTTGTCTATTTTTTCTCTATCTCCCTTTCAGTCTGTCTTTTCTTATCTTTCTTTCAGTCTTTTTTTCCTTCTTTCCCTCTATTCTTTAAAAAAAAAATCTAAAATTCTATAGCTATTTTTAACAGGTAGTAAAACTGAAAAAAAAAGTTGGTTTCTGGTTATTTTAATATTTGTAATTGCCAAGGTTTGTTTTTGTTCTTTATAAATTTTCTGTTCCTGCTAGGTCTCTTTGGCATTTAAAATTTCAAATAAGGCTATGTAAGTAGTGATATTGGCGTATGGCAACACTACGTCACACCGCGAGATAGTATTGTGATTTAAATTAACCTATTTCCCCCTGATTGGCTGCTATAAATAGCCCCTCCTTCCCCCTCCTCCCTGGCCTACCAACCCAGTACATGTTGGTTCTTGAAGATTAATTATTAATGATTGTTAATTAATTATTATTAATTGATTATTGTTAATTAATTAATTGGTAGGATAGAGGTGTTGGAATTTTAGGGCATTGTTTATTTATTGTGGCATGCGGGCATCAATGGGCACGCGTGGTGTTGCTTAGAACCATCTCTAGCAAGTGTCAGCGACCGTCTGAGAGTAAAGCTCTCCACCCCCTTTCACTTCACGGACTGCCGGTCATGGACACAGGAATTCTCTCCCCCCTACCCCCAGAGCTGGTCATTACCAGGTGTTGTTCCTCCTGGGGGTGATGAACCAACCATTAACCTCTACACATCGATGAGTCGTTGGCTTGAATTGCCCGGAATAGATAGTGACACACACACACACACACACAGAGTCGCCACAGGTCCGTTTGTAAACTACAGTTAGCCATCACTCAATCTCGAACGCCCCATGAAAGAGGACATGTTCACGCTGCAACACCAAATGGTCTGTTAAAATCAACTATCTAGCAACCCCTTAATAGCCGCTAATACGTAGCAGGAAGTTCTTAAGAATGACCACACGGTTTATAAGACACGGTGCTAATAATAATAATAATAATAATAATAATAATACCGATCCTTTCCAGAAAAAGAGTTATGAAAATTTACCCAAAAAATAACTTGCTGAGGGGATCAAACCCCCGACCTTCCCAAACGGCTGTTTCCATAAGCTATGTGATTTTTAAATAGTATATTGACTTAAACCAATTTTGTGGTGAGAACTACAAACATGTTTTGACAAATGCTGTCCATTTTTATTAATTTAATTTAAACCAATATTATTTAAGCAAAGTATTTTTTAGCCGCTACAGAACGTTATTGTTCAGCACTCGAGTTATTTATCGGACCATAACATTTAACTGTCCAGATAGCTAGACATTCTCTTGTGACTAAATATTATATTGTGATTACTGGAGGGAAGGATTAGAGAAGATTTATTTCAAATAATGATTTAAGGTGAAATCATCTCTTACTAGTAGGCTGATCCATTCAAATTAAGTGGCTGCTAGAAGATTTATGGCGACTAACAAGACTTACATAAGGCCTTGCGGGGGGGTGGTCAACGACCGCCTCAATGTATCTAACATTTGTGAGAGTGAGAAAAAAAGCCCATGTGGTACCCGCGTTTAATATTCATCCGTATTTAGGTTAGAATTGCTCGTAGCTGGAAGAATGGCCACACGATTTAAAGCGCTACTCTCGAAATAGACTAGACTGCTAAAGATGGGAGGAAATCAGGTTTTGATCTCCCTGTCAGATGTATTGAGGCGAGTTTTTTTTGTACATTTCATCTTCCTGCTACCAAACACATTAGTGTAATAAATATATAGGTGTGAACAGGTATTAAGCACAAATAAGCTGGACACATTGTATGCCGTAATAATCAAATAGCATAGGTGTACCCACAATTGCGTAAAGGGAGATTGGAAAACACGCATAGTTTGTGCAAATTCAAACGATCTGGCACACATGAACTCTACACATTTTAGCAACACGTACGCGCTTAATTACTAATTACGCTAATAGATCAGGAATTGGGAAGTGAGCCCTGCTAATGGGGGTATGCGTGTCCACTTGTGTGAAATTGAAAGCTTGGAAATAAATATAAGAACAGACACGGGTGAACCTGTACCATTCGAGTATGGAAAAGTGTGCGTGAAACTTCATTTTCAACGCTGCTCAACATGAACTGTCCCTACCAAATATACTACGTCAACCAGGCTGGAACAGTAATATCTTCGATCTACCACGGTGTTCCCTATCAAAGAGGGCATGGGATAGGAAGTTTTTTCAGTTGACTTTTCAAAAGTGCCGTACGATTGCTGAAAAGCGGCGCTAAATCCATAGGAAACAGGCGATTCATACAGGTATCAACGTGTTCTCCGACGTTGCCAATCAAGGACGTCCTTTCAAAGAGGCCCTACGGCAACGTGTCGGCGAGGCTGGAACAAAACTTAAACGCAAGGCTGAACAGAAGATCAACACGCTGATGACCGGCTCAGGCTATAAAGGGGGTCGTAAGAAGCAATGACATCAGTCTTCTGTCATCGCCCGACGTAAAAAGGTCAAGAAAGAAGCTAAAGATATTTTCAGTTAAAATATCGTTTCTACACCCCCAGTCCTGCGAGTGTGCCAGCAATGAGCTCGATATCTTTTCCGTGCCACCCACTCAAACCAGTGTTGAAAGTGGGCAATGGCTCCAGTACAAACCTCTCTCTTCCCTCACCGATGATTCGCCCATCAAATTTACCGTTACAGGACAAGGCGAGCTCTATATCGATCTTTTCCCAGACCATGCTCTATCTCAGGGCGGCCATCATGAAACCCGACGGTGGTGCTTTCACAGAGGTGGATCAGATTGCTCCCGTCAACAATTGGTTGCATTCGCTATTCATACAGTTGGATGTGTTTTTAAACCACAAACTAGTCTCACCGCCCAGCAACACGTATGACTAAAGAGCGTACATTGAGACGCTGCTCAATTTACAACAGTGAAGCCAAAAGAACGCATTTGACTTGCGGTCTGTGGTTCGCAGACACCCCTGGAACCTTTGAGGAGGCTAACTCAGGAAACAAGGGATTTGAGGCCCATCGCAGTCTCCCCACAAAAAAGTAAGACGGTGGATCTTTTGGGGTATCTAAACGGTGACGTGTTTAACCAAGAGAAATACCTTTTGAAAGGCACCGAACTCAGAGTCAGGGTGGTCCGTTCCAGAGACGGGTTTAGTCTTATGGCGGTCCCTGAAGTTCCTCACTTTAAGGTTCACATCGTTGAATCCGGCCTTCTAGTGCGACGAGTAGAAGTAGCACATTATATACTGTTGGCACATGCCAAAGCATTAAACGTCAGTCCCGCAAAGTATCCCATCACCCGCGTGGAATTAAAAACACTCACTATTCCTATGGGCGTGAAAGGGAAGTCACTGGACAACGTATTCACCGGACAGTTACCCAAACGCTGCATCGTGGGATTTGTGTCAAACGCCGCGTTCAACAGAGATGCCACCAAGAACCCGTTCAACTTTCAAACCCACGGCATGAACCGTTTCTCGCTGTACGTGGACGGGGAACGGGAACCGTCGAAAACGTTACAGCCCAATTTTTCAAACGGACACTATGTCATGTCCTATCACAAACTGTTTTCTGGAACGGGTATTCATTTCATGAACGAAGGTAGCTACATCACACGAGAAGCCTTCCCCAAGGGATTTAATCTCATGGCTTTCGATCTCACGGCTTATCTGTCGGCCCACATGACATCGCATTGGAATTTGACGAGGCACGGTTCTCTGAGCATCGAAGTGAGCTTCACCCGGGATCTCACCGAAACCGTCAACTGTATTCGTGTACGGGGAGTTTGCCAACATCATCACCATTGACAAGGACAGAAACGTCGTGACCGATTATGGAAGTTAATATAAACGGATTCCATCCCCTTACCCCCCTCCTTTAAGCCATGGACGTCAATGTGGATTTCCAGAGCTTCATCGACGACAACAAAGCGTTTATCGTCAAGGAACTGAGTGTTTTGACTGTATGTGGCACATTAATTCAACCTTGGGTGTTAAAACCCCCATAAGCTATCGAGGAACTTTCCGCCGATGCCAGAAAGAAAGCCGACTATATTGTCAACAATCTACACATTATCACCTGGAATAGCAGTGATGTGGATCACAGCCTGCTTGAATCCCTCATCTCCCATGCCACAACGCGTGCAGAGACCGTCTACGTCAAGGGGGTGAAAAAGAAAAAGTTTCTAGTCAAATACATGTCTACGCCCATCGTAGATCAGTACGATAGAATTTGTTCATCACTGAAAACACTTAAATTGGGCCGCCCCATATGCATGGCACATAGTTCTGTATGGAATTTCTGCTCTGCCTCTATCGTTTGGGGACTTTGAGATTGGATGATTGAAGATGGACATGCACACCATAAGACGTGCCCTGAAATCAAGCCCGTGGTTCCGTTCTGTACGGTCGGGTGTTTTCCCTGCTGATCAACTACCCGCAAGAATAACGCGACCTGCCGCTCTAGTCATCAACACGGATCCACACACCAAACCTGGGACACATTGGGTTGCCATCTTTATCGACAAGAACGGCGTGGGAGAATACTTGGACAGTTATGGTTTTCCACCTCGTATAAAGTAACATCTGGCATTTATATGCAAAAACACTTTTCGCACGTCCCATAGCACGCTACAAATTCAAAGCATCGCCTCAGACGTTTGCGGCCATTACTGTCTCATGTACCTTCTCTATCGCGCCCAGAACATTCCGATGAAAACTTTCCAAAACCTATTCTCGCCCACCAATCATACAGCCAACGACGCTAAGGTGGTGAGGTGGTGGCTAAGGTTTTACTAACGCATCTAGGAGACACTGTAGAAACACGTATGAACGAATAGATGCGTCATTCCTGTAAAAATGTATAATTGTGATGTTTAATAAATATATGTATATTTGTAATATCTGTGTTTTATTTATTGATTGTCCCTAACGAGTCCCAACTTGTCTTGTCTGCCCACCAACCTGGTGCCAGGGTCAATGACCTCGATATGTGTTCTTTTCTCAACTTGTCTTGTCTGCCCGCCAACCTTGCGTCAGGGTTGCGACATAACACGCAATGATTACGTCATTGGGAAAACCCAAGGTTGTTGATGTCACGATCTATTCTTGTCTTGTCGACCTGGCAGACTGGCGCTAGGTTTTCGAAGGAGGAGGAGGGGGTCTCAAGGCAGGGGAACCATTTATCACACTCCACCCCAGCAACCATAGCGCGAGGTTCGTGCTGGACAGTCCGACAGAGCCTTGTGACAGAAGAGCCAATGTTCATTCTACCCCCGACAGCCATAATAAACTACAACGCTCTAATCAATGAATAAAAACTCCAACACCTCTATCCTACCAATTAATTAATTAACAATATTCAATTAACATTAATTAATTAACAATCATTAATAATTAATCATCAAGAACCAACATGTCCTGGGTTGAGAGGCGAGGGGGACGGGTGGTAGGGGAGGTAGTGGGTGCTAATTAATAATTAATCATCAAGAACCAACATGTCCTAGGTTGAGAGGTGAGGAGTAGGGGTGGTAGGGGAGGGGGTGGGTGCTAGGGGAAGAGGGGAAGGAGGAGGGAGAATCAAACGGATGCGGAAAGTAGGTCAGGGGGTGGGGGCAAGGTGGCTATTTATAGCAGCCAATCAGAGGAAAGTAGGTTAATTGAAATCACGATATACTATCTCGCGGTGGGACGTAGTGTTGCCATACGCCAATATTACTACTTATTTAATAATAATAAATTTGAAATTTTCTAAATTATATTTTACAATTTTTTTATTTAAAGTTAACCAAGTGCCTTAAAATTATAAATACTTGATTGTCGTATCTTAATTACAACTCCAAAAATTAATATTTCAATTCTTTCTATGAATGTAAATTTAAAATTTCTTTTAATTTTTAAAGCTCTACAACTCTAAACACTTTGACCTAGAAAACTACAATTTGTCACATATTTACAAGTCATAATGATCATTAGCTATGCTAAGTTTCAGCAAGAATAAATTATGTAAAATTGAGAAGTGTTTCTTCATTGGTTCATTTCTTATGGAATGAACCTGGTACAATTTTGGAAGATGTGCCTGAATTTGTATTCACTAAAATGAACAAATGCAGTTGAAAAGCAAATTTGGGCTGTTTATTTGCGCTCACTCAAGAGTAAGTACAACTTTTAAAACAGTTCACTTCAATGAACTAAAATATAGTCGTATTATCGTTTTGCTTCAGAATACCCTGTTCTCCGGTTAATGATAAAGGTATTAAAATAACATCTTGCATTGACATATTTTTTTTTAGATCTAAAGTAATCTATAGTGGAAACAAATTTATTACTTCCTGGCGTTGTTGTATCCTTGATCCTTCGTTATTATAAAACAAAACCACATCAAATAAACCAACCAACTGTAGAATATTTCTCTTTTTTCAAATAAGTTGTGTGTTACACCAAATCCAAAAACATCTTGTCACAAAAGATGGTGTAAGTGTATATTTAAAACATGTTTTACACTTTATATAAATATGTTATCAGTGAAATGAAAGCTTTAAACTAATAAAATATGTAAGTACCATGTAAAGAATAATTTGGTTTTTAGAAATGCACCCAGAAATATGCCAAATTTAATTTAATTTTTTGCTTATAAGAAAAATATTTAATAATATTTATATCTTCTGCCATTTTTAGCCAGAGATCTTAAATAATTTAATTACTTAATTACTTTGGAACTAACTTCTTCACACATATTAGTAAAAAAAAAAAGAAGAAGAAAATGCTAAATATTATGTTATGAGGTTATGTTAACATAATTATTGACACCAGTTTTATCCTTTTTTAGTGAATAGAGAAATGAATCTAACACCAAAGATGAATTTTGGGTGCAAAGTTGCGACATTTTCATACTTTCACCAGAGCAGATTTGCGTCTTGTAATGTATTCAAGCCCATGGGTGTTTCCTAGATTTACAATATTGTTTAACAACTAATAGTGTTTTTCCCATACATTTTGGAAGAGAACCAAATTAAAATGTATATGTTAAGTTTGTTTTAATTTTTTTAATTTGTGAATGTGGCATTTTTTTAAATAGCACATTAACTTTACTCATCAAGCATCTAGATTTCCTTGTTCAACTTCAGCAACTAGGGACTACTCACCAACACACACACCTTATTGGCTTATCTAACTACAAAATGTATCTGAACATGTCTTGTGGATCTATTTTTAGTGTAAGTAAAGGGAATCGCCATCATGACATGTTTTATTAATAAATTAATATTGCTTTGTTAGTAAAATGCATTGTTACAAATCTTTGTGTGTTTTTTTATAGAAAAAAGAAAGTTCCGATGCCCATGAATCTCGTATTAATAGAAGTGCAACTAAGGATAGTTTGCCCAGCTATAGCATACCCTCTGAAATAGTAAAACTCAACTCAATTGATGAACAAGTAAATAGCACTGAGACTGTGAATGTTCAACCTATTGAACCAATCCAAAGCATCATGACAATTGAAGACATGCAGGTAACTTAATAATACATTAATATAGTTTGGTAGCTTAGATTAGAAATTAAAAAGGACCTACACAAGGTCAGGTTTAAACTGACATAAATGATGATTTTTTTTTAATATGTAAAAATTACATTTATTTTATAGGTTAGTTATAGTGTTTTTCTGAACTCATAAAATTAATTGCTGCAAAACTCAAGAAACAATAAGGTAATAAATGGAACAGCCAACAAGTCACACTGAACTATATTCTCTTTAAGGTTTTCAATCTGGTCCTTCCCAAGAATTTAATTCTTGGGCCTTCACTTTTTATTCTTTTTTTCATTTAAAATTTTATAGCTTCTTAGGCCTGTTTGTTATTAGTTCTGCTCAGCTGTACATAGACAATAAAAATAAACTTGATCAGATTAAATAAGTAATTAAAAATATTTTTGCATTACTACCTCAAATTTTCCATACAACCTATTCATTATAGTTGTATACATGCATTGTTAACTAAAATAATTCAAATATACATTATTAAAAGAATATAAATATATAGTCATGGCTTTTTTTTCTGTCAGAGCAGCGTTCATGCACCCTGTTTTTGGACTTGTAAATCGAGTGTCATAGGCTCTATACAATCGGTTGGTAGCACTGTACCATTTACAGATGATAATATATTTATAGCAGAAAATATGAAAAATGTAATTATGAGTGAAATGAGGCTGAGGAGTTAAAAGCAATACAAGTGTTAAAGAATGGCGAAGAAGCGGGCGTAGATGGGATCAAAAGTGAAAAGCTGAAGTGTGGGGGTATATGGTATTACTTGCCAGATTGTGTGTGTTGGAATTTCTAATGTTCCTAATGACTGGAAGAATGCTGTCATTGTTCCATTGACAAACTAAAAGTCAATAAGAGTTAATGTAAGAATTATAGGGCAATCAGTTTGTTGAGTATTCCAGACAAAGTTTTTGGGAGAGTCTTAATGGAGAGGATGCATGAAAAAATTGCGGATAATATTCGGGGTGTACAATGTGGTTTCATGCCAGGTCGAGATTGCATGAACCAGATATTTGCATAGTAACAACTGATTGAGAAATGTATGGCAGTAAGGAAGAAAGTATATTGTGAATTTGTTGCGCTGTAAAAAGCGTACGACAGTGAATAGAAATATGTTTTGGTGTGTTCTGAGAGAGTATGGGGTGGATGCATGGTTAGAAAATGCAACTATGCCGTTGTATGATGTAAGTAAAGCCTGCTTTAGAGTGAATATAGCTTTGAGCGAATTGGTTGACATTGAACAGAGTTTTAGACAAAGTTGTGTTATGTCTCCATGGTTGTTTAATGTATTAATGGATAAGTTCATGATGGATGTTTGTGAAGAAGCGGTTGGGGACAAATGGACAATGGGAATGTGAGAATGTTGCTATATGCAGATGATGCCATATTACTGATAGTGAATGTGACTTTCAGAGTTCATTAAATCGTTTGACTGTGATGCGAGGTAGAATGGATATTCAGATAAATATCAACAAAACTTGGATGATAGTTTTTGATAAAGACATATCAGGAAATGATTGTCAGCTTATTATAAATGGAAAGCTGTTAAAACAAGTTAGTGATGTTGTGTATTTGTGAAGAAGTTCTTTAAAAATGCAAGGATGGATGGTGAAATTGACAGACGGGTGAATGCATCTTGGAGAGTAGTTGGAGGTATGTGGACTACTGCAAAGAATGAAGTAGTGTCAAAAGAGGCAAATGTGACAGTATATAAAAGTGTGTTAGCGCTAACATTGTTTTGTACATGTGGAACGTGGGTTTTTCAGGAGAAACACAAGAGCGGGGTCTTTGCGGTAGGAATGAGTTAACGTAGAAGTGTATGGGGAAAAAGTATGAACACAATCAATAATGAATAGGTACTGAAAGAGTGAGGTTTGAAAGGGAATCCAATAGGACAATGTGAAAGAAGCATGTTACGTTGGTTTGGGCATGTAAATAGGATGAGTGTCGATCGGGTGACGAAGAAAATATATGCAGGTAGAGTGTGTGGATCAAAAAAGTAAGGGGTATGCCATGCAAGACATAAATGCTCTAGATGAATATGTGGAACAGAAAATCATTAATAGTTTTAAGAATAAAGAGCATGTATGACTCAGTGTATGTATGTTGTTGAAGTAAAGGGATTATGCAAAGAAAGGGAAGTTTGTAGAAGATTAGTAAGGATAGATTAAGTACATAGGTTTTTTTTAGCTATATGCAAAGTTTCTAGCTTACCCCGTAAAAAAAGTGTGATTTGGTATGCATGTGTGTATGTATGTTGTCAGTAGAATTGTGTTATAAAAGTTTGTTTAGCTTCCTGATTTCTGGGTGATACATTGAAGATCTTTACATTCTAAACCTTAAAAAAGCAGTGATTTCATGTAAAGTGTTTTGAAGCTCGTAAACCAAATACAAAATTTCTCCTTGCTTTCCAATTACTAAATCCTCTTCACTCTAATATTATATTAATACTTGCCTACGACATGGCCAGTTTTATTGTTTGGATTTTCAGAATTAATTTAGTAATGAAACAGATTTGACAAAAAAACACAATTTAAATTATACAGTAAATTTATTAAAAAATTATAATCAACGCAAATCTTAATAAGCTAGAAAGTGTTATTGAATTTATTGAAATATACGACGCGTGATGGTCACCAATTATGAAGATATGGAATTATATATTGTACTATCGTGCCGCGCGATGGGCGCCAATTATGATGAAATTGAAATTTATATATATATTTATATATATATATATATATATATTACCTGCGATACAACACCAATTAAGACGATGCGGATTTATAATGAGATATTGCCCTGGTTTTTGAGCACTAATTCTAATGATATAGGGGTTTTATTGAGATGGCGACGCGTGTTTGCGTTGCTATGCACTTATCATACGATTATTTAATCCGAGTACATTTGATACTTATAATTATGAAATTAGAAAGACGTTTGATGTTGCACAAGTTTTTTTAAACTGATTACACCGTCGGTACTGAATATATGATATTAAATTATATGATTTACGGATTGTTTTTCTACAATATTACATGTTCCGTATTCCGTGTACTATGTAATGTTATATTGTCTAATATATTTAATGTACTCTATTAATTTAAGTTACTGGCACTGTGTGTATTCATACGCACACGCGGCTTATATATTCCCTACCCCTTGCCTCTTGGACCCCTTGTCACCAGTGTTAAAACCAACTAATAGAAAGACTCCTGGCGACAGATGTGAAGGCTAGCTTCCTATTGGTTAGAGGGAGCCAGCAAGTCACAAGATTTTGATAAATTCTATGGAGTTGATCATTTAAAGAAAAAATATATATTTGAAGCTCAATACTTTGACATTATTTCTAAAAGCGCGTGATCCTCCATGGATGAAGTATTAAAAGGTAATTTTATACAGTTTTTCAAAGAAAAATACTCTTCATCCATGAAATTTTAAATATATGAAAGGGGTCCAGAACAGTATCATTACAACTACAATTTTCTCAATAAAAGTATGTATCAAAAACATTTATATAATAGTTATATTGTTGCCGCTATGGTAACATTAAATAAAGTATGCAATCAAATTGTTCTCCCACAAAGTTATAGACAGTCATACTTAAAGAAACAAATAAAATTCAGTTTTAAAACTAAAATATGTCCAATCGATAAGATTTTATATATAAAAAAAAAAGTTTTGTCCACACGGAAATAATATAAACTATTTTAAAATCAGAATTAGGACCTTTAAATTGTATATAGGTTTTTCTAACTCAGCTTCCTACAAATAAATTGACAATCTTTTAGACTGTATTTGTTTTTTGCCGTACATGTGTGGAATATAATAATTAATCATTAATAAATTCATAATTAGCTATTCACAGTAATTAATATTCTGAAAAGGGGGAGACCTAATTTATGTTACCATGTAAAACTAATAAATGTGGGTAGTACTGCGATAATAATGTGTGACGTGAATAAATATTTAACAGCCAATGTTAATGAAAGCAAATATAATTAATTAACTAAGTATGTAACGAATAATTGATTTTATCAGAGACAAAACAAAAAAGCAAAATTAACATAGTAAATCAAACCATTTGGGCTTCACAAAAAATAAATAACCCCTCCCTCACTACCCCTTAACAATGGTCAATAAATAATTTATGAACTTGATGCCTTCTTGGGCGTAGCTATGCAAACTGTTTGCCAGTCATGTGTGGGAGTATAGCATACCACGAGGGCTGAGCCAGCAAGCTTCTATGTTTGACTCTATATGGACTGTACATAGGACAGAATCGGGAGTAGAACCAGAACCGATAACCAAATTAATAGCTATTTTTAAAGAACTGGGACCAAAACCGGAACCCTAAAATCACTATTCTGAAGAACCGGAATTGGAGCCGTTAGATAATTTTAGATTCATAAAGGTTCCTAGCTTTACCGAAATTTAGAACCAGATAATTTTGATAAGTTGCACACATTTTTTTTTTCATTCCTTAGCATTGATTTAATTTTGAAATTTTGTGGTTTCCCCTTTCTCACTAAGTTCTGAAAGGGCGTGAATTATTTTAGTTTACTACTTTGTTTGAAACCTCTTTTCTAAGGTGATTATAAAAGCGTCATTGATCCCTTAGCAATACACACTTATGAGTTTAGATTCCAGAGGAGTGTCATGCCAGGGCTGGGAAGTTGATATCCTTAAAAAACCCAAAAATGTACTTAAAGGTGGTATATTAATGCTCTCAAAAATAAGAAAAATGCCCTTAAAAACAAAAAATATGCACTTAAAAACTCGATTTTTTGTCCTAAGAAATACAAAAGATACTCTTAAAAATTAATAATATATTTAAAATCCAATTATTATTCTTGTCCTATTATGGTAATGGGGAATCCCGCAAAAGGAGAAATAAATTAATAAATATTGCATAACCAATCAGCCCATAGAAATAATAAAATAGGCAAAACATTTGTGTGCATGTGAGAAAGATATATTGATAAAAGTACATCTTAGATTTACCTTATTCTGCATTTCAATGCACAACGAAGGTCATCTTCAGATTCTCAGGTGTGAATGACCGGCGATTATCGGCCAAGTTTTTGTAGCCGCAGAAGCTGCGTTCTACATCTGCGAATGTTATTGGAGCATACTTGAAGTATGGAATGTCTTCTAAAGAGTCACTTTTACCGGTGATTATGTCATCAATTTTATACAATGTTTTGAATCCCGAATTCTTTATCAACACATTCTGAAGTTTTGCAAACACTGCTTATCCAATTTTGCCTGAAGCTTTCTTGAGGTTATCCTTTAGTGTTTTGATAACTGCATTAGCATCCGACAATGACACACCTTTCTTTTCTAAGCTTGTTATGGTTACGGTCAAAATACTTAAATTAGCCTGATATACGCCATGTTTTCCTCAATTTTGTGACCTAAGAGCATATCTTGTGCAATCTTTATAGATACGGCCTCTTCACTGTCAAATCTGTTCACAGCTGTTTTTAAAACGCGAATATGGTCACAATAATAGAAACACACATGAAGCCATGTGCACCATCGTGTAATCATTGGCTGAGGTGGTAAGGGTACATCAGGTGCCACCATCTTTAAATAGAGTACCCTAGATGGCGCTTTCAAGAATACTTTTTTTAACGTTTGACACTAGTTGGTCAACATTTCCAAAGTTCTTTCTCACCTCATCAGCACCTCGGTGAACCGCATGAGCGACACATGTTACGTGAATTATTTTAGAAGATAATGCTTTAATTAAAGTTGTTGCTTTGACCATATACGGTGCAGCATCACCTACAAAAAGAAGAACATAATCTTGATTAATATTGTCAGGCCAAAGCAGAAACATGGATTTATCAAACAACTTGCTGATTGTGGAGTGGTTGGCTTTATCCAAAATTTATGTATTCAAGATAAATGTTTGACCAACAGTATTGAGTACAAGAGTTCCAATAACTATGTTACCTTCATAGCGGCATTCTACATCTATTGTCTCATCAATTGATACCCAGATTTTTTTTCCCCACACACACTGCTTCGTATTTTATAGAGAGTTTTCTCATAGCACAAGCTCACCTAGCTTATACCTAGAGTAGATTCATCTGGTATAGAATTACTAGTGTGTCTTTCTAAAAAAAAATCGTGAAATTTAGGATGATTTACTTTTCCGAATGGAATATTAGCCGACAACAACACTTCGCACAACTCTTAATTAAATTGAGATAATTTAGTTTTAGAGGTTGAAGCACTTTGGAACAGAAATCTTTTCGTTGTTTTTTTGTTGCTGCCCGTTTTAAAACACTCTTGTGTTTCTCAAGGCCAATATGCTGAGTAATAGAACCTTTTTTTCTGCCGAAACTGTCGACCCGCACAATTTACAAATTAATACCTTCCCATCCGTGGAAAAAACGCCTTCACCAAACTCGTTAATTAACTGTCGTAAATGGTAAGATTGAGATTGTTTGATTTTCGGCATTATGCTCACGTAGAAATACACAAATATATGAAAGTAGAGCAGGTTTAACATTAAAGGGGCTATGCAGTGGCAAAAACAACATGTACACATGCGCGGACCATTTCAAGGACACATGGACGTTTTCACTGCTAGGGAAGTATTCCTCCCTCTCCTCTCTTTCCAATTTTATCTGCGCGACCAAGTTCCATGTTAAAACTCGTCAGTAGAAAGTCAACTAGTTTGAGAGATACAATTTAAATTGACACTAATCTACTCAATTAACAGCCACATTCCATACAATTGTGACTGTACCACTAAGGTACACAAAACCTTACATTCCTTAAATTACAAGATAACCAGTTATCCAGCATTTGGTTTTTCCATTGAAACATAAGCAAGATAATAATCTAAAAATATAAGTAATTTTCCTTCTTAATTTCTTTCATATTTAGTACTGCTCTGTCAGAAAACATCCCACAGTTTGGGAACCGCTGCTGTAGACTTTTTAATAAGCCTTCACTATCTTGGGCGTATTGCAATAATCCTGGAATCAACTAGACTGATTGAGTGAACAAAGGTGCATTTCCTTAATAGCCTAAGTCTATATGGGCTCATTGCAATAAGCCTAAAAGTTATCAGGCTGAAAAGCAAATATGATATTATTTTACAATTAGCCTGGCTCATTGTAAATTGAGGGTGCCTTTTGAAATAAGCTGGATTTTTCAATTCACCTAAGAGACATATATAATGTATATAAAATACACTAATATAATATATACATATCAATATATATAAATATATATATATATATATATATATTTTACGGAAGTCTTTAAATTTGGAAATTGGTGTAATGCTCTGTGGGTGTGGTGTTCCTCTTTTATCTAACAATCTATATTATTTCGTTTATGTTCTTTGTTAGAATGTGCAACAATGCCTACTATCTCGTTTCAAATATCTTACGAATTTTAAGTAAATATCTCTTTTTTTATTTACAGTATAGAGAAAGTACATGCTGTGCACCCTCACCAACTTTTTTTAAAAACAAATTAGCCCTTTTGTAAAAAAAAATCTAGAAATTTGATTGTGGATATAGCTTAGAAAAAAATTTATTATGTTAGAAAATTATAAAGCTTAGCTCCGTTAGTAGTGCGTCAACCTACGGAGCTAAGGGTCCCGGGCTCAATTTCTGGCGTGGCCGAGAAATTTGTCATTGTTGGAATGTGGGTTTACCCTTTCACAATGATGAATTGACGGCCAGGGGATATATTTTGTGTTTGCCCTAGATTTAAGATTAGAGTAGTTAGTACAAAGTCGTAAAACCTGAAAAGGTAGTAAGACACGCGTCGCTAAAATGTTTAAAAAATAAGCGCACCGACAACTTAAAATGGTATCACGTAACATAATTTGAGAGCCACTACTGTATTAGCTAGGTCCAGGTTACATATATATCCATATGGGCACTAACAATATGATCATTTGTGCACAGAATGTCTACATCAATATTCCACCTCCACAATCATAACTTACATATAGGCCTACATTTTCAATCACTCTTTTTTGTGTACTTTCTCGTCAAATGTTTTTTTATAATAATTTTCTCCACTTTGTTCAGGTGTAACGAATTAGTTTTATAACAAGCATCAAAACATATTTTGTAGGTCCCAAACTCAATTTCCGTGTCCAGATGATATTTTTTAATTTAAATAATATGTATATGAGGCTATAGCCGTAATTAACAAATACTCTTATGTGACATCATGTAGAGATAATGCTTTAAATACTTAACATCCCCC
>CABFOW010000498.1:0-34108 GCA_902141385.1 Timema californicum | reverse complement strand
AATGGTAGGGTGATTGTGAGATGAAATGGAGGACCTACAGTTTAACGTGGAATCCGAACCACGGTGGAGGCATGGCACTCCCCACATTCACAAGATGTCTTGTCAGAGGTGAAGGAAGGGTTTGGTAATCAGATAAATCTATGCCGGGACCGAGGATTGAACCCCGGCCGCGAGCATAGAAGTCTGACGCCTTACCCCTAGACCGCCAGGTCACCCTACCTACCTAACATTGCACCAAATAAGTCATTCATAAATTTAATTTTATTAATAATTTAGGCTTATTGTTAATTTTATGAGATAAATATATGGCCATAATTTGATAATACAACTGTATAATTTCAATTTTATGTAAAGATTTGATATATTCACTCATAAAATTCCTCACACAACTTACCCAATTCCATCGTTTTTTTATTTCAGTTTGGTCACAGACATTCGATAAACACTGTGCAGGAAATTTCTAATCCTATCGCAACAGTTGCATGGATGATTATTATTGGTGATGCGCTTCATAACTTTATTGATGGGTTGTCATTGGGAGCTGCATTCAATCAAAGCATATTAACTGGTTTCAGTATAAGCGTTGCAGTTATATTTGAAGAACTTCTCCATGAACTAGGTAAGTTACCTTTTTAAATTTCAAAAATTAAATTAGTAAAATTAAGTTTTGTCATTGTTGTTACTATAATTATTATTAATCAATTAATTGAACTATTATTTATTTTGATGTTTGAAATAAGCTAGTACCAGTGATTCGGAACTATCATAAGAGGTCAATAAACACTTTTAACAAAATCCAATAAAAAAGCATTTTCATTTATTTGAAGTATTAAACGTGGACTTTTTGAACTGACTAATTATATCAGCACACGACTTATAAACTAGAACTTAAATATAAAACAGACACAACATTCATCCCCTGGCCGTTAATTCATCACTGTAAATGGGGAAAGGACATCACACAAATGATACATTTTTTGATCATGCCAGGAATTTAATCTGGAACTCCTGTATCAGAAAATATACACGTTAACAACTGAGCTAAGGTCTCGGTTATTGATTTATCATCTTTGTGTTGCCTTCATTGGCATTCAAGATCTAGCTCACGTTCCAGGATGAAACAATGAATAAATTAGGAAATAAGATGTCAAGACTAGAATTGTGGTAGTTTTTAAATTCTAAAATCTATTCTATGGTTCTTGATACTGAAATAAACAATCCATGTTTATTTAATTATCATGTTTTTATATGGCTTCAAATTGTATTTATAACATTTTCTTACTGGAGAAATAAATTACTCAAGTTAAAATCCCAAAACTCAAATGATATTTTGTGTTGACCTATCTGTGTCTTTTGTAAATAACATTAATTTGTTTATCGATGTATTTATTTATATTCTCACAAGAAGGCTATAATTGTTGAACTGCTTTTACTTTATGGTAAACAACATCATACATTTATTTAACTAATCAACATTCTACCTATAAAAAAAGGTTTACAATTTTGAAAAATTTTGACACTGTTTAAAATTACTCCAAAATATTATAGCTACTTATTCTTTCCGCATGGTTTAGGAACGCTATACAAATTCAATGACTGCAGCAAAGTCACTTTTATACTGTTCTCCTAAACATAGCTAGTTAACTGCCTAGCACCAAATCCACATTATCTGTATTAATTATTTAAAGGACAAAAGAATATCTCCTTTTATTTTTAATGCTTAGCATTGTATTAATTACAAGTTTTAGTATGGTTCTATTCATAAATACATAATAATGCTTCAGCATGTAGAGATGTATGTAACGTAAACTAGCAATGAAAACTTTTAATTTACCTTTAACCTGGTCAGGAGAGAGTGTGTATTGTGATGATTACGTAGTGCTGTTTGTGACGTCATAGACCTCTGTGTCATTTTTTTAGTTTTGGTTTGGTTCATTCTTGTCCAAACTGGTTTGTTCCTGTCTTATTAGTTTTTTATGTGTGTGCATTGGTTTTTATGTGTGCGCATTGGGTTTTTTGTGTGCCCATTGGTTTTTTATGAGTACCCATTGGATCATATGTCTGGGTAGGATTAGGACTGGCGTTGGAGTTTATTTGTGGGTGTTTTTTTATTTTTTTATTGGTAGGGGAAACTTGCAGTCCACGGTGTCGGGCACTCCTCCCTTGGCGTCCGATAAAATGTTGGTATCGCTACTAAGGGTGGGAACGTGCAGCATGAAAATCTCCTGACGACCGTTTAACGTATAATGTGAACAATGGTTCCATACCGCAAGACTCTGAAACTGTTTGGTGTCGCAACCCTCCCCCTTCCCCTTTCCCCATCTATGTGACAATGGATATTCCCGGTGATATCGTAACTAGAGATCATTGACACAGCTCTGATTATGCACAATCAGGGGCCTTGGAAGCCTCAGTTAGGATCCGCTATTCCCCCACAAAATTTTACTAAAATTATTTCTATGGTATCGTCCGTCCGTTTACATGCGTGGATGTAGGTATCCACCATATCAACATGGACCACTGTTAGTGGAGGAGTAAGGAAGAAATGTTACAACTTTTAGGTGGAGTAAGGGAGATGGAAACCACTTAGTGACAGTATACCTCAGTGGAGATTCGAACCCCCGTTCTCCACGGCCACAACTAGGTGATTAACACGCACTCTTTCTGGCTAAACGTTTATATATATATATTAATTATAATAATGCGGTAGGGATGATTAAGAAAGTATTCCAGCATTTTTTAACTGGAGAGAGAACTACCAACAGTTTACCCGGCAGGGATTTGATTCCAACATCCCCCCACACCCACGGACAGAAGAATTAGGTGAGCTTGACATTTATACGGCGTGCAAACGGGTTTTCTCCTCAATATCTTTCGCGGGGCTAGCACCACTAATGTTTGTTATAACGGCCGTCCATTCAGATACTTCCTTTCGAGTGCACCACAACATTTGCGAGAATGAAAAAAATAAGGCAAAATTAAAATGGGTTTTGTTGTTTGACCAGATTTTCCTTTTGATATGATTAGACCAGGTAGAATGTGTAGCCTCATTTTCTTGGGGATGAGAAAATAAATCTTAGTTCGCCAGAACGGGAATCAAACGTCGGTCACCCTGTCATCAGCCGTCTAGTTTAACGTGATAGGGACGGCTTAGACCATGTGACCATCGATGCAAGTATACAAAATGTATTCCCAGTCATTTTAATATACTAGTCGACCAAATTGAACTATGGTTTAAAAGGGGCCCAATTTTAGAAAATACATGAGGAATTTTCAGATATAATATTATGTTTGTTAATCATATGGCCTACACCTCCTTGCTAATAGCCACGAAGACTAATTCATGTTTGACCAAGCCATAAAACCAACGAAAAAAAACACAACCAAATGATATAATTTTGTAGTTATATTAAATATGACGACCACGAGCTAGCTTCCACGCCACTAGTTTCTATGTTCTTTGGCTGAAAATGTATATTAAATCATGTTGAGGGATTAAAATTCTCATCACAACCCCTTCCTTTAAAGCGGGAATATTGCGTACAAAAAAAAGTCCTTAAGGATGCTGTCTACCTTTGACGTAATTGCAATTCAATATAGGATCCTCAGTGTAAATGTATTTTGCTTTTAAAGATATAAAGCTGAAACAGTCATCGGCATGTACAGTACGTGTGTCGAAACATTTTAATTTCAACCCCTGTCAGGACTAGCAGTATATTTAGTAGGGCTGAGGAAGATATAAAATGTACCTACACTTGTTTGAAGGCTGAACGGGTAACCAGAAGCGAAATGGTCGATCTGGATTCCATCCCCCCTACCTCCCTGCTAATAGCTATGAAGTTAAGCTTATCGGTATTTATAACCAAGTCTTACTACCTGTTAGTGCTATACGCTTAAGTATAAATTACGCTTATGGATTAGTAATCCACATTTGCGTTGAAGGAAAGTAGAAAACCACCCCAGTTCACCCAACAGAGATTCGCAAATCAATCTTCCTCGTCCTCGGCACTAAAATTCAACACGAAATTAACACGTTTACTAGCTACGCCAACGAGGTGGGTCTTATCGCTTGTATAATCAAATGATTCCTTCCAGCATCTTTAAGTGCAGCCATATTTGCGCTGAATAAGAATGGTAAATCAGCCTCAGTACACCCTCCCGGGAATGGGACCATCACACCTCAGCAGGTATTATAACTGCAACCTCGCACCCTATCACCAGAAAGTGCAAAAAGGTATTCAAACCCAATCTCCACCCACCATTGGAAAGCCCTAAATAGAAGAGTCTGACATTTAGACTGTGTGCTCACTGGTGCAGGTAGCTAACTACTGAGTATAAAAAACTTTTAAAAAGTATCTATATCACTGGCGCATCTGCGTGGGAGTGAAACTGGAAAACCATACAGACATAGTTTGTAGAGTGAGAATAAGAAGGGAGAAATTTACCCGCATCGGTATGGTAGTAGAGAACGAAATTAGTCTTCTCACTACACGTCCGGGGCACAACCCGTGGAAGATAAGTGAGTAAACCGGCATCAGTACATCACGCACGACAAGGATTCGAACCCCCAATCCCTACCGTCACCATTTATTTAGCTAGCCCGTAGGGCCTAGTGATGCTCTTATTGTTTTATAGAGTTATGCATCGTAATCAGATTTGGTTGTATATTAAATTTTTTTCCCGGACTGTATTCATTAACAAACACATAATACAATAGTGTAATTTTGAATAGTAAAAAAGACACTACGCTATAATATTTATCATTACCAACACGTATTTAAAAAAAAATTCAATTGTACCGAACCAATATTTAACACAATAAGCGTAGCTGGAAACTAATATTGAGCAACCGTTGGTGGGGCGTCTCTCTCGACAAAAGCCTACCAACCTTTGTTTGGTTTGATAACTTCCGTCAGCATGTACGGGTTTTGGTATCCGCCATACCACAATGGACCATTGGTGGTGGTGGTGTAAGAAAATAATGTGGTAGGCAGGAGTAAGGAAATGTTACAGCATTTACGTGGAGGGAGAGTGGTAAACCATTTAGTGAGAACTACCAACATTACACATCGGCAGGTATTCAAATCACCCAACATAGATTCGAACCCCGATATCTTTCGCCGGGTGCTTCATGCTCTGTAGTTGTAAAACCCGAGAAAAGAATATAGTGTTTCAACTTGCACGCACCCGCTGTGTCCCTAGAATATGTTTTTATGAAATCCTTGGAGTTTCAAAGACAGAAAGTCGCTGGCAATATACCTCAGTGACAAATTTGCCGGAATAAAATATTAAATAGTGTAGATGGGTAAATGTTAAGCTTTAATGATTACACACGTGTAGTTAATATAGTTTTAGCAATTAGAATATATGAGTAGATAGGAGGAATAAGTAGACTATTATTATTATTTCACTGCATAAATATTTGTTTATAATTTTAACTAAATTTGGTTTAAGGTAAGGTGTCACACAAAACTAGCTAGTCTTCTTACGGAAACAAATGTATTAGGTTCGATTGTCAGCAGTTGAAACCGGGGAATTTATCACGTTTAAATTATATTTTATCGCTACGCCAAGTGGTGAGCCAGTAATCTTTGGGATGGTTTCTAGACCGTGGATTTCAGATCAGTGCCGCTAGAGAGTCTCACTATAGATAAATCTAGACTAATTAATTGCAAGCCACAGGTGTAGGACAGCACTCTCGCAATATACTAAACTGCAGGAGTTCGAATCCTGGTTAACTGGCTACTACCCTCTTTGCTCTATTAAGGGTTTCCAGCTCAAATGATTATATTTGCCATAGGTTTGGTAACAACATAATTATTTTTGTTTTGAAAGAATAATAATTACTCTATAGGGGTAAGGACACGGAAGGAATCTCACATATGCGTGGAGAGAGAAACTGGGAAACACCTTACCGGAATTATAAATCTAATCTCCTGAAAACACATAACGCGGAGCTAATATCGGGTTTCTAATCCCTGTCGTGTGTACTTACCGTCATAAACATAGTAGCTGTTATGCATTGTGGGCCTGACGCCTTAGAGAGTGTGGTTTGAATTTCCATTATACCTTCACGAAAATGCTCTACACTTCATTGCTATCACTTAGTATTTTCTTATAGCTTTCGAAAGTGTTTGCTAAGTTCGGGGTTCGAATCTCTGCTAATTAGTTTTCACTCATACCCTCGCAATATACGGTTCAAGAAGTAAAAAAAAAACGGGGGTCATATCTTTGTAAAGTGTACTAAGAGCAGTTTACCACTCTCCTTTTCATACAAATGTGGGTACATTAAGTTCCTCCTCTACCAAATTAGTGCATATTATTACCCGCTTGTAAATGACTGTCTCTGTGTTTGTGAAGCGAAAGCATTATCACAATATCAAATCGGAGGGTGATTTTCAATCCTAGGCAACAATTAAATGTCATGTGAACATATTGTGCACAATTTAATAACAGCAATGGTGTTAGTTCTCAACGTTTTTTTAATCATTACAAGTTTATTTCCCATCTTTTGAAAGTCAAACCATCCCAAACCATTGTCTTAATCAATTGTTGTCTTGAGGGGATTTCATTACCCTCCCCCATTCGGGCTATACGCTTAAGTACTCATTACGCTAATGGATTAGGAATTGGGACCAACAGTGTTTAATTTAATCACAATCGACTTTGGAAACCGAATGGGGAAATTGTTATGTTGCAACCATGTATTTCAGGCAGACACGCCTTTTGGAGCAGTTGGGAATTTATGCGGCAGAGATGTTTCGTAATTCTGACTTAGGGGGTCCACTTTTCAAATTGGAACTCCGCCTTTGACATGTATGAACCTGGATTTGTACCCCGCTATTTTTGCAGGGTACATCATGCCATAACTAGAGATCCGAAGGAGTTTTTAGCATCGCTAATGGCTGTTAGAACGGTAATTTAATCAAATAATTCCTTCCCATATCTTTACGGTGTTAAATGTACCAGCATATGCGCGATGGAAGGAGTTTTTTTAGCATCGCTAATGGCTGTTAGAACGGTCATTAAATCAGATTATTTCTTCCAGCATCTTTACGCTGTTAAGTGCATCCGTATTTGCGTATATGTCAAATATAATCATTTGAGCTGGAGATCCCTGACAGATCAAAGAGGCTGGTAGCCAGTGGACCAGGATTCGAGCCCCTACAGTTTAGTATATCGGAGATAGAGAGAGAGAGAGTGCTGTCTTAGACCTGTGGCTCGCAATTAATTATTCTAGAGTAATCTATAGTGAGACTGTTATCCCTCGCTGTGGTCTCGGGGGTGTTTTGCACTTCAAAGTATAATAAGTAAATATAGCATTCGGAAAGGTTCCTGGTATCGAATATAGCAGATATTCCAAAACTATCATATTAAAAAATATACTTGTTTTGAAAATCCTGACAAATTCTCATAGAAATAAAACTTTATGAGCTCATCTATTTGTGTGTGGAAAAGCTCAAATTTTCATATTCACGTTCAGTTGGTGAATTAGGTGATCATGATAGTTCAAATAAAAGCACAACTATTAAAAAAGGTTCTTTGTCTGTTGTTTGATTGTCTCTATTAATTTTCACCCATTTGAGCTATAAGCATTTAAATTACACTAATGAGGTAGGGGAAAGGGCGGTATAGTAAAAAGGAAATATGAATCAAATTTTGTGGAGGTAGAGTGGAAAACCAATTTGGAAACAACTAGCTGGGATTTGGGTCCTGACCTCCCCGTCATCAACAAACCAGACTAGATTATATATAAATATTGTTAAAAAAAATCACATCTGGACACTAAAATTGATTTCAGTGAATAGAAGTTATCCATGACTAAATGTCAACCTCAATGGTTTCAGATTAAAGTGCTCGCCTCAGGGCCCAATATTTGCGGGTTTAAACCCAGCCGGGGTCGACTGATTTTTCTTAAGCAAAAAAAATCCATAACACAACTTCCTTCAGAAGAGAATTAAAGCCATTGGTACCATGTTGATTGTCGCATGTAAAAGGAACCTGGAAGGTTTATGAAAATAACTTTCCTGGAAAAATTTGTAGGTCCTTTTGATCTCGCTAATAGAAATAATTATCGTGTGCTAATTTAATTATTCAGTTCAGAAAGTGCATTTTAAATATCTCAAATATATAAAA
The DNA here is from genome assembly GCA_902141385.1 of Timema californicum. NCBI lineage: Eukaryota > Metazoa > Arthropoda > Insecta > Phasmatodea > Timematidae > Timema > Timema californicum. The sequence goes on along the minus strand of CABFOW010000498.1, from coordinate 25,972 downwards.
TAAATACAAATAAACACAACCAACTGATAGTTTCTAAAAAATCAACAAAAAAGAGCCAGCCATTTGGTTAAAGTAATAAATTAGGCTGAACTACTAATTCAATAATCTGAAACAGCTGGTTACATGTTGTGAAAATATCTATTTTTTTAACGACGTTATCAATCTTTTTTTAACGACGTTGCCTACTTGGTGAGTTCGAAGCTATTTTTTGATGCACTCAAGCATGAAATATGTGGCCTAGTCAAACAGTTCTTACCCCCTCCATGAAGACCCTTCTCCTCTTTCACAGATTAGTGTCACTACCTGTCTCATGAGCTTACAAATTCCATTCGCCACTCAGGAAGACCGACAAGTCACCTTTAAAGTTCTAGAGTTTCAAATACAATAATTTCTTGTGCTGATGGCTAAGTAAACTAGTGCACTAGACCAGTGGTTTACAACCTGGGAGTCATGACCCCAATCGGGGTCATGGCATATATCGGGTGGGGTCGCATTGCTGGTTGAGGTTATAGCGTTATGTTTACTTTTAAATTTATTATTATTATTATTATTATTATTATTATTATTATTATAGGTAGGTGCAAAATTCAAATACAGTAGAAATGTAAGCGGTTAAAATGACCAAAACTGTTTGATTACTAATTAGGTTACTATTTTTTAACTAACTCAGACAATTACTCGTTGACTTAGTTTGGTGTAGATGCATTGTGTTTAGGTGAGTGGCGTTGCTATCATAGCTTTCTAAATACCTACTAGGCTCGTTGATTCTCTTTTGAGATATCTTAATCGCATTCATATATNTATATATATATATATATATAAGTAGTTTATAAAAATGAAATCAAACTCATTGGCTTAACCTCGCGCTCGCTTGGTTTAACTGATGAGGTCAGGATTCATATTCTGTCTGAGGGTTCTGGGAGTTTCTGCAGTAGAAATGGTATTATGGTACTTTCTGGGACATATCCGGTTTAATTTGGACTGAAAGAAAAAAGTTATTGAATTTCCTACATTTGAATAAACATTTGGCAAATATCATCAGAGAGTTAATGTTTCTGGCACTTACCCAGGGACTCTAGAACAAAGAGTTTGGAGGGCCTCAATCTCCCCTGTTTATATTTTGGGGGGCTTGGACTATATTAAGCCTTCCCGATATTTTCGAATGTATGGAATTATTTAAAAATATTGTTTTATTAACAAACTTAAATCATACCATGCCCATTGTTGGAAATTAATATTATGTCAAGTAGCTTATTGCAACAACAAAAATAAAAATACCTATCATAAAATGTCACTACCAGTGTGGTAATTTTAAGTAATACCTAAATATTTACAAATCATTTTATATAATCATAAATTGAAAAGGGTCAGAAGCGGGGCCCCGTTTATTTTGACTTTTGAGGCAGAACATAACGTATAACAATAGTTTGTGATATAAATTAGGCCTTTAATGTATAGTTCTGTAGCGTGTTTTACTATTTACAAATAATATATATATATATATTTACACTTAAGGTGTACAAACATTGGTACAACTATCATACATCAATATAACACGTACAATACTCGGTCACCGTGTCCACGTCTCTAGTATAACACAACAAGTCCCAAACGCACTCACAGGAAGACTACTCTGCTACCTGGCTATTTGCAACTGTCACCCCCACGCCCTCTTTACACATTCCAGTTACAGAGGTGGGTACGCTCACTACACTCGCAAAATAGTCACTACAGCTATCCGTTACAGTTCTATTGTAGGTTTATACGTGACTTAAGACACAAAAGTTNATTTTACTAAAATCACCTGATCAACCAGTAATTATAGGTTGTACTCAGAATCGCCTTAGATTTTTTATTTTTCTTACTCTGCTTGTCATAAGATGTGTAGCCTTCATACAGTTTACGCCGTCAGCCATGGTGCATACTTTCGGGACGTAAACCGTATGATGACTACATATATTTGCTAGGTAGAATAACAAAAAGAAGAAGAAAAACAGGTCGTTTTGGGTAAACACTATGATTATTATATTACTTGAAGGTGATTTTAGTTTAAATTTTGCTATACTCCGAAAATATGACAGTAAGTTTTTCAAGTATTTTCTCAAGTTTGTGGCAACATTTGACGAATCTAGCCATTGTTTGTCACAAAATTTTCTTAAAGCTAATACTAATATGATAAATGCAATCTCACCATTTGAAAAAGTGGCAGTTAAATTAAGGAACTTTTCTTGTCAACTCAATACAAGTAATTAATGAAAAGTGTATAAAACACTTTTGTATCTTAATCATGTACAAACCAACAATAGACAGATGGCAATTAAAGCCTAATTTATATCGCAAACTATTGTTATACGATACGTTCTACTTCTAAAGAGTTCCAACAGCAGACTGATCGCATGATTTATTCCCTCTTGTCTGAAAGCATGCATTTAACTCAATGTATCTCAGGGTCGATGTGCGATATTTTTCCTGTGCGACCAATATTCTTGACGCTAGATACAAACGACTGTTCTAGACCGGTGGCGCGGGAATTTTACCGCGCGTTATTTTATCTCTTTGTGTAAATGCTCACATTTTAACCAATATAGCTTAGCGGGTAAAATTCGTGCGACAAAACTTTGTGCAATAAAATACCTCTCATGCTAAAGGGCACTAAGTGTATGCAGGCTTATGTTAATGGATAAGAAGTGTCACTATTGTGTGCATGGGTGTTATTATTTTAGTAACTTCAATAAAATATGGCAAAAATTAGCAACACTGAATGATTGAATTTGGCAGATTAATTATGACATTCCCTTTCCTCTTCAATAATTTTAAATTAAAAATGAATGTGACATTGACTATCATGTAGGTTCCAATATATTTGCCTCAAATATATAAATAATGTTGTAGTATAGGTATATACAAGTCTTGTTGTGCGCCAGAAAGGATTGTAAACAACTGAGGAAAAACTGAAGTCCTCAGCCGCCATGACACAGCCAAACGAGTTTAGCGTCAGAGTTGTGATGTAACGGCCGTGAACTGACCCTATGATATTCGCGGTTATAATCTGAACTATTAGCACTCGCATACATAACAAATACTGATTTGATTTACTTTTTATTCAAAAGTATTTTATAACATTATAATATGTTTACATTGTCCATTTACATTATGTATACATACAATATTTTTAACAAACTATTTCAAAACTATAAAAAGATGTGCGGATTACAGAATATTACCGTTTCCCAATCTCTTTATTTTGACCAAAATCCAATAAGTGGTCAAGTAGAATTGAATCAATACAAAATGTGATGACAAGAAATCTTGGAAGAGGTTGCTTTGTGCACCATATATAATTGGCTTATAATGCCAAAGGTGGAAATGAGTATAGTTTCCTTAAATCTGTCAAACAAGCTTTCTTACTGTGTTTTATAGAGTTTTCTTCAAATACATAGCTATATCAAAATGTCTTCATCTCAAGTGTTTGACAATGTCCACTTAGAGTATCTTTAAAATTGTGTAAATAGACGTTGGCCTGGGCTGGCATTAAGATCCGTGGTACATTTAATGTAAGAAGTAATTAATGTATTCAATAACTTGATAAAATATTAACAAAAAAAACATTTCTTACTTATATTAACTTAAATTGTTACAGTTCAAGCTTGATCTATTCATTTTAAAATTAAATCCATTCTTTTTGTTTTAATTTGCGCAAAAAGTTCAATAATTCAATAATTTTCTCCTTGATCTCTGGATGACAAGTGAGGAAATTTTTCTCCATTAAAAGTACTGCAAGCGCATTTAGTCTTTCCGAATTCATAGTGCTTCTTAAAAAAAATTCAATTTTTATCAATGTTGAAAAGCAGCGCTCTGCCTCTGATGTAGTCATGGGAATTGTCAAGAGGATTTTTATCAGGTTTGTAATTTCACTAAAAACATCATCTAGATTATTTTCCAAGATAAATTTCATCAACTCAATTAATTTGCAATATTCATGAATATCAGTTCTACAATAGAATACGTTTAGTACAGTTTCAAGCTTTTCTTTGTCAATCATGGAATACGCTTCAGTGGTCAGTACTATCTCTTTTGTGGGATGTTCATTCTTAAATCTAGTGAAGCAATTCTTGTTTGACAATTTAGCAGCTACTAAGTGTTTAGTGGAAGAATATCTGTCCATTATATCAACAAACATATAGTCACACACTTACTTAATTACAGTCACATAACTTATTTCTTGGGGATGCAAGGTCATGGTTAAAGTTTTCTGTTAAATAAAATAAACGAAAAAAAATGAATCAGATAGAATAGCTGGAAGCAGAATAATAATCTAATTATACACTCTTCTACAATTTATCACATTCAAGAATATGGTACACGGTTTTTAAGCCCAACACACGCTGAATAAAAAAAAACTTCCTTCTACGATGAAGCCAGAGCCGGAACTGCGAGAGCAACAGTGCTCTCTCTACCTGGCATTCCCGCCTTTATCCCCAACCCCTCCTATGTGCGCATGCGCACAATAGTCAAACACCACGTCGCTGGCACTGTGAAGCGCACAGTTCCATACAAAGATATTTGTATATTTTTCATAAACTGGGGGATAGCTACTAAAGTACTGACATTAAGCTTAAGGAATATATATATTGTACTATAAAAATAAAGAAAGAATTAAAGAAAAAAGGGCTCATTATACTAAATGTTATCGATAATATCAATTGTTGATAGAAGGTACTGCAGTTCCGCAGTGCCTATACACGCGCCACCACTGTTCAGTAGTTAATTAGTTGAATTACTAGACGCTAACAATCACGTACTGTCAGCCGAAGGAAGTGATCATTATCTCACAAAGCTCTATTATAAGGTAGCAATTTAACAAGCCATCTTGTTACTTGCTTGTTATATACCATCATACAACCTACTAGCTGCACTACATTGATTCCCAGAAAATTTTTTTTATGGTTTTGACAGATGAAACCTAATGAATAATTATGTGAACCTAATGTATTTTACATTTATATCTATTTAATAAATTATTGTAACCCTTGTATTTCATCCTTTGTATTATTGCAACCCCCTTTAACCATTAGGGCGGGTTCATATTGTCTGTTTATGTTAGGGGCTAAATTTATCATACGTTTGATAGCATTGCTTTCCAGAAACTTTACCAGCACTTCATCGTTATTTAAGTCTGCTGTCCCTTGATTTATTATCGCGATAGGGTTAGCAATAGGTGTTTTTTGGCGTGCTTTCTAATTCTTAGTACAACTTCCTTAGCTGGCACTGCGGCATTATCTGGAGGGTGCACTATTGCATTTGTAAGTATCAAGGTTGGTAATGCACTGGTCATTTCATGTGGCACGGTTTTCCCACCAAAAGTATTTTCTGGTGCATTTTAAATTGACCGAGGGTTGTGTTAACTGTAACCCTCGTACTATAGCAATGGTTTATTCCTACAGTAGCCTCATGGCTTCTTTGGTGCTGACTGACAGCTTTGAAAAGTTACCAGGCCAAATTATGTATCCCTACGCCGAACCATATGATCTTCAAATACATGTGTTTAGCAACTGTCACTTCTGATGGTCAAAATTTAGGAATATATCTAAATGTTGACTGTCAAAAATCAGCTGTGAGCTGTCAGTCAGCACCTAAGAAGCCATGGGGCTACTGTAGTTGTCTTTATCACTTGAGGAGGCATAATCGCCTGAAATAATTGCGTATAGTGATAACATTAAATTATCTTAGCTGTATACAAACCCATAAATTAATTCACCCTGTAACTATGTTAACGGGTGACCTGGCGGTCTAGGGGTAAGGTGTCAGACTTCTATGCTGGCGGCCGGGGTTCAATCCTCGGTCCCGGCAAAGATTTATCTGATTACCAAACCCTTCCTTCACCTCTGACAAGACATCTTGTGAATGTGGGGAATGCCAGGCCTCCACCGTGGTTCGGATTCCACGTTAAACTGTAGGTCCTTCATTTCATCTCACAATCACCCTACCATTACAAATTAGCGTAAGTGCGTATAACCCGAACGGGTAGTAAGACGCGGTGCTAATAATAATAATAATAACTATGTTAACAAATTAACAATAAAAAAGATTTAAACAATGCTAAGTGAAAGAGGTTGGAAGTTGGAGGTTGAAATGTATTCCACAATTTTCTTAAAGATTGACATATCTGACAGAATAGTTCTTTCTTATGATTTTGGCACCCAGTCTTACTACCCGTCAAGGTTAATTACGCTAACTGGTGATGAATTTGGAAGGTTGAATTTAGAGGAAGTGAACCCACATTTGCGTGGAGGTAGAGTGGAAAACTATTTAGGAAGAGGAAAAAAAACCGTTCAGCCGACCAAGATTCGAACCTTTACCGCCCCGTCATTGGCAGTCTAGCTCAACATGAAACTGGTGCGTTAGCTAGCTACGCCACTGAGGCGGGTTTGGAAAAGTTAATAGATCTACTTTCAAGCATTCATACATCAAGTCACATGATATTCAGCTGTCACTTTTGATAGATATTAATAATACCTAGGGTGACCTGGATGTCTAGGGGTAAGGTGTCAGACTTCTGTGCTGGCGGCCGGGGTTCAATCCTTGGTCACGGCAAAGATTTATCTGATTATCAAACCCTTCCTTCACCTCTGACAAGACATCTTGTGAATGTGGGGAATGCCAGGCCTCCACCGTGGTTCGGATTCCACGTTAAAATGTAGGTCCTCCATTTCATCTCACAATCACCCTACCATTACACATTAGCGTAAGTGTGTATAACCCGAACGGGCTGTAAGACGCGGTGCTAATAATAATAATACCTATAAAATAAAACTAATAATTTAACAAAATGTCATCAATGTTCACTGCAAAAAATATGTTTTTTATTTTCTGAAAGTTGCTCCAAATGTATATTCATAAGAAAATTAAAGTATAGTTTTATAGTGAAGGTTATCATAAATAAATGTGAAATTTTTCTATCATTGTATTTTTCACTTGTTTTGAGTTGTGGATTTTCCCAAAAATCCTTACCCTTATTAGTAGAAATAATATTAAAATGTTTATAATTTCTTGCCTCTAAGATCTAACTTGACTTATTTTTGTAGGTGACGTTGCTATTCTGTTACAATCTGGGATGCGCATGAAACAAGCATTAAAGTACAACTTTATGTCTTCTCTCACTTGCATTTTGGGCTTGATTGTTGGAATATTGTTGGGAGAGTTTGAGAGCTCAACTTATATTTTTGGATTTGCAGCAGGAATGTTCATATATATTTCTCTGGTTGATATGGTAAGAACCTTTTTAAATTCTTAATTTACTAGTTAATCTAAACATATTTTACTTAGATTTTTAGCTGAGCACGTTAGTAAAAATGACCATTTATAGTATTTAGAAAATATATATATACACAAGATAATTTTCATGTATGAAAAAATACATGCAATAAAATAAATTTACATCCCTAGTTAATTTAATTTCAAAGAAATTCATCAATTATTATGTTCATACTTAAATTAGTTGATCATATATAAAATGTAATTACTTTGACTTAGTTACAAGCCTAAAAAAGGAATATGGATCGCATTCAATCATATTGTTTGTTTTAATAAGGTGGTATCAAATTAATAACCAACAAAGTATTCACGAGTAATCAAATTATAGAGGAATTCAAATGTGTATGTGGTGTCATAATACTCTGCCAATCTATACGCCCGCACAGCAAATACTAGTTTAATAGAACAATTATTCCGATTAAGGGCCAATAAATGTACTGCACTTTGCAACTCCTAAAACTAGGCTTCTTCTGGAGGTTTATAATTCATAATATTGATAATGGCATACATTATAGTTATACATATTCAAGGCAGGAAAAAAAGTCCATTCTTTTCAGATTATAGTCAAGCTTGGCAAACACATAGTCCTTATAAGATAGTTTCCATCTACCTGTTTTCTTTCTGTGGTCATTAATACTCAAGCAAGTATCGCTCAAAATCGTAAACTTGGCAACTGATCATTTTGGATCCACGCCCATTTTAGCTTTAAGATAATCCCAAACTTCATTGTCAGGGATTAAATATGTCAAGAGCCCATCTCACAGCCATTTGACCAAGAAATTAAATACAAGATTATAATACATATGAACCAGAAAACTTATATAATTGTGGTTTTATGAGTTTTTCATTTGACAACAGCAAACTTGGGACTAGTTAAGAAGTTTTTTTTATTTCAAAACAATTATTTTTTAATTTTGTTTATTTAGAAAAAAAATCAAACTGTTTTCTTCAATTGTTTTCTAAAACAGAATACATAATACCGAACCGGGATGTGACTTTTGGTTCGAGCAAAATTGCCTACCAGTGTTAGGTACTATCTGAAGGGTGATAAAGGTTCTTAATAGTAAATTATTAGGTTCATACCTAACCACCCCCAAATCCTATGAAATCAATCAACGAAATAAAACAAATATTCAAAATGAATTTTAAAAATGAAAGCTCTTTAATTCAAGTCCCCAACATCCTACGGAATCAATCAATCAAATATTCAAAATAAATTTAAAAAATGAAAGATTTCAAATTCAAGTCCCTAACTTAAAAGCATAAATAATCAAAGTAGTGCTATGAAAAATAAGATCTTTAATAGACATAAAAGAAAAACTATTATGACCACCAAGTTGACTGCAAAAACAGAAAAAAATAATGATAAAATTATATCTAAATACAAACATTTCAAACACAAATAAATAAATTAAACTAACCTAATGTGATTGTAAAACATCATATATTTATTTATTCCTTAATGGTTGTTATTAATTATTAAATTGCTATCAATGTATAAATCCCTATTCTCACATGCACATTCTAACATATCAAATACACATACTAACATATAAAATGAACAGTTTAACATATCAAATTCACTAGATATAGTCATATTTATTCAAATATAAAGGTATTATTAGCAATCCCACTAAAAACCACAATCTTATATCAATTTAAGCAAAATTTAATCAAACATATTAACATAGACTCCAAATCAAACTATCCAATTAAAAAACTTTATGAAGCCAATAAAAAGACCTAGACGCAAATGGGTGGATAACACTAGGATGGACCTTAAACAGAAAGGGTGGAATGAGGTGGAATGGATAGAACTAACTCAAGATAAGGATAGGTGACATAATCTTGTAAGTTCGGCAATGGATTATCAAGTTCCTAACGCCATAGAGTAAGTTATATGATTATATGAGACTCTATTTATTTATTTAAACAGGCATTTAAAATGCAATTTCTGAACTAACTGATTATATCAGTACATAACTTGAAAACTAACTTAATTTTATAAGATATAATATCTACTAATTCATTACTTTTAATTGAGAAACACCAATTTAAGCCGCGCTGGGAATTGAAATCAAGAACCCTAAATCAGATGATAAACTTTCTACCAACAGAGCTAAGGTCTCGGCTAGGATTGTGTGAATCTAACAATATCTCATTATTTAAAACATCACTATTAAATTATTTTCTAATGTCTATATTATTATTATTATTATTATTAGCACCGCGTCTTACTACCCGTTCGGGTTATACGCACTTACGCTAATGTGTAATGGTCATTCACAAGATGTCTTGTCAGAGGTGAAGGAAAGGTTTGGTAATCAGATAAATCTGTGCCGGGACCTGGGATTGAACCCCGCCGCCAGCGCAGAAGTCTGACACCTTACCCCTAGACCGCCAGGTCACCCTCTAATGTATATAGATACATAATTTAATTCTGGCTTTTTCATGGGTCTTCTGAAAACCTTTACACAGTAACTCACAGACTCCTCCTACATAAGCCAGAACGCAGCTGAGTGAGGGATCATCCTATAAAAATATTTACAAACTACCTGACAAATGTATATCAATGTGCTAAATTAAATACTTTATTAAGCTAACAACATCCATTTATGGTATCCTTGGCCCTACACAATATTTGGTTTATATTAATGAATAAAAAGCTTTACAGTGAATAGCTTACCAAAACTGTGGCATAGATAATGTTTATTATTCAAAATATAAAATTCCTCACCAAACAATACAAGATGTGATAAGACATTCACTACCCTGCTGAACCATTGTTTTAGACTAAATAAATTAACAGCTAATCATGAAAAACTTTGCTAATAAGCTTCAAATCTTTATTTTTTTTTTCTACCAGCAAAAACTACAAGATCACTGCTAACAATAATGCAATGTAAAATACTCGATAAGCATATCGTAAAAATGTTGTCAACACCTGTGTATTAAATATATTTTATTTACATTGCAACTTATGGTCTTTCCACATTTATCTGTACTAATTGGCTAAGTATACAGAAGATAGAACTATAAGGAATCATGCTCGCATTTAAATGAAAGGAGAGTGTAAAACCATAAAGGAAGGGCCACCATCAGTACACATGGCCAGGGTTTGATTCCCAACTTTCCCATCACCCCAAACCAGACTATACACACTCGACACCTAGTTTGTGTGCTTACCAGTATAGGAATTTGGGGATTATATATATTCTTATTAATTGGGGTAAGTTAAATACTCTTCAATGAGTGTGCCTGTGTGTTTTTGCGTCTGATAAAGCTTATTTTACGTTCTGTTACTTTCGATTGGCTTATAAATTATTCATTTGGGGATTTTGAGTCTAACTATAGCTCATCATTGATGAAGTTTAGTCTGAGTCTATATAGTGCTAAGAGGTCACCTATGTATATGTAATATTATAGTGTTTGATTTGATGTTGCTTATGGTATCATTAATTTGAAAACTAAAACTAATCGGGTAATCTACCCGCATTTGCATGGAAGGAGACTGAGAAACCATTTAGAAAAAAACACCCTCAATAGACCCAAACGGGATTAGAACCCTGATGTCCTTGCCCTCAGTAGGCCAGTCCTACACGAGCGTGATGCCTTAGACCATTTGGCCCCTGAACTGTGCTTTACATGAAATATAGTTCTTAAAATAAACTTAAGACTTAATCTGCATTGGCAAGGCCTCTTTTTATACATATTATTGTAGAACTTGAAATAGTTTGTCCTTTAATTATAGTTACTTAACCATTTGTTTTGATGGAGAGATGTATGTGTGAAAGAGAGAGGACTATGTGCAACAGTCATGTGTAGTTTTGTGTGGTATGTGTGTGGCTGTAGATACATATGTGTACTATACCTAACCGACTCAATCTCTTTTTATATATTTTAACTCTTGATCATTTTAAACTTATATATTACTTAATCTGATAATCTTTTCTATTAACATTATCTTTGTTACTATTCATATTACTTCCTATGTTTTAGGTGCCCAAAATGAATGAAGATGCACATAAAGCCCTACAGAAAGGAACCAAAAATGCTTTTATAACCTTATTTCTACAGAATATTGGCTTATTTATTGGGACATCAGTTTTGTTTGGATTGGCTAAATTTCCAAACGTTTTAATGTTTGAGTAGGTATGTTCATCTTAAACCCTTGACTATGAAATGAAAAAATTAAAATCTCAAATTCTATGCTGTATTTTATGACTTTTATTTTCATCTTAACCCCAGTTTGTTTATTATTTATTGTATATTCGTTATTTTCATATTTATTTTTAATTTTATAGTTCATGGTCCTCAAATTTACTAGAATAAAGTAACTTTGTCCAATTAAATGGCTTATATTATTTTTGTGCCATTGAGTTAAATTAGTATTTAAGAAATCTTTCTTGAGATTCGGATGGACATCTCCAGGTTTTGCAAATCTCTCTTCCAAGTAGTACTATGTATTATCACCTCACTAAAGGTGCGCTACTGTAGCTATGACAGTCACCACACCGGCCTCTCTCAACCCTTCTATACTTCACCCCTTTCAGAGTGTCCTTACATTCCATAGTTAATCCCTTAATCCTTTCAACTTTGTTGCTTGCTAAACAACAAAAGACAAGCTATCATCTATGTACTCTCCAAGGAGTGATGCTGAGTTTTGAGCTGCCATCTAGGTGTTTTATAGAATGACGTCCAAAGTCAAAGGACAAGGGCTCGAATCCCCATCAAAGTACAATTTTTATTAGTTACATTAGGAAATCATTATTTACAGTAAATTGTGACATTTTTATTTAGCTTATCTATTACTGTAGGAATATAAAAAAAAAATATTTTCTTTCCTAAATTTAAAAAAATATAGCCATTTCTTTTTGTTCTTTTCAGTTACATAGTTTTTACATTCACTTGCGCAAACTATTTAAATACATGGTATAAGGAGGCTAGAATTAAAATAAGTTCACCACAATTAGTTTGTTTAGAAGATAGAAAAACTAAAGTGAAAACCACACTTTGTGATAAGATGTTAAAGATTGGAAATCTCTTAAAATAATTTAATGAATCAGAAAAAGATGGTCAAGTTGGTGAAAAACGGTCATTTTTTAAGTGTTACTTCAATTAAATAGAATGCACACACTGTATGCCTACTTTAGTCTACAAATAGGCTGTACTGTTAACTTTCTATGAACACCATACTAACAAGAACATTGTATTCTAAGCTCTAAAAAAATGAATTAAATACAACTCGGTAAAGCATGTTTCCATTTAAAATCATTAATTTATTGCTATAATATGATTATAAACACTCTGGAACTAAGTTTTCCTTTTTTATTGTTTCATTCAGCACACAGGTTATTAACAGCTTAATCTGATTGGTTCGAGATGAGGAAGGTAGCTAAGAGGTAGTGAGCACGCATTTGCTTAGAGTGAAGATGGGAAAACCAGAGTTCTATATCATTTGTGGAAAACCTTATATATATATCTATATATATATGTATATATGTTTATTTAACGGTAAAACCATATTCAGTTCACGCAGATGAGATTAGAACCTCGACCTCCCCATCAAAGCGGATAAAACCAACGGCAAGCAACGGCTAGAACACCACTGCTGGTAACTAAGCTTTGTAAACAAATATTTACTTTCTCGCGATACCTTAGAGCGAGAAAATTGTGATCGTCAAAAATTTTAAATTGAGATTTTGTAAATGTTGACTTTTCATAACCCTCTGAAACAAAAAAAAAAGTGGTTTTCGCAATTCCATCTGTCTGACAGTTTGTACCTTGGGTTTTCATAAGGTCCCCCCGAGGGCTTTTTGGAATTAGATATTAAACCCTAAATTTAAGGGCAGCTTATTGAAAGACCAAAAGAGAATAAATCTATTTTCTTGAGATTCACTCTAACGATTTAGATTATATTTTATATCTTAACACTGTTAATCATTATAAACACGATGTAAATGTTAATTTTCTCGTGAACATGACTTTGAGAGTACTTTATAAAGGGGAGATTTTTAAATTTTCATAATTTTTCCGCAACTATTTGAGATACGTAATCACTTATTATTGTAAAGTTGTAGTACTATTAAAGATAAAAAATCTTTTATTTGAAATGTATATTTATAAAACCAATAAGTTCTGAGATATAAACAAATATATATTCTTTTAATACAGGCCTTTAAAAATTAATTTGATTCTTATTCTCTTTGGTTAACAAAGATATTTCTCTTTTATCAATTTTTGGGAATAATGTTCCTATAGTATGATTTTGGTAGGAAGAACAGTAGAAGTTAGTTACTAAAGTTACTAAAAAAGTTTTAATAAATTAATACATCATGTAACCTTATTATAACAAACATGGGATGATTGTAACGCTCACCTATGCTGCCCCTGTTGACTCGCTTGGAATGGACTTCAAAACACGAGACACTCTCCACGACACGCACTACATTCAACTGAACTGGTGTTCGAGGCTCACCACTGGCAGTGCGAAGAGGTCTCTCCCTCCCCCCTCCGTCAGATAAGAAAGCAAGTGAACATCGCCAAGCGCCCCTAACGAGGAAATTCTGGAACCTTTGATAGAATATGTTGTGAGTGTGGCCTATGCTCCAGCACTCTCTGGTTGGTTCTAGAACTCCCTTCCCCCCTATCCCCCCGCTCTGAGAGCACATGATAACTTCAGGGCATAAAGGTCTTGAAGTACAACGAGTTGGCACGCATTATACACAGGGCTTTTAGGAGGTAAGAGTCTTACTTCATAAGTGGGCTCGTCGTGAATTATCAAAATTCTCTTTGGCTTCAATCCTTTCTTGTATTCAAAATTCACTGTTTCGGACTTCTTATAAATTATGTATTTATATACTTCGTTTATTTAACGAGTAGTCAAAACTGCGGGGTATTGTCACCCGTCCTTAAGACTATGGTAACTATAGGGGGAACCCATCTGGTTCTCTTGTTAAGGTTTCAAATTTCCGCTTCGCGGAAAGTTCACACTCCGGTGCATTTTGTCTTGGAGGTCGCAAATAATATATAGCTATGGTTATGTTTCTTTTGCATAAACAAATAGGTGGTTAAGTGTGGGGCCGCGAACTATCTAAGAGAAACACGGCTGTGTTTTGTAAGGTTTATTATTTGTATACTTAGGGTTGTTAGTGAGTCGGGCCAGTTCCCGTTATGTTTAATAAGTTTATGTACCTAGGATTGTTAGTGGGTCTAGATAGCTTATTGTTACGTTTAATACATTCATACAAATATATATGTTTATGGTTGTTAAGGAGATTTGGGATAGTTTATTCCTATGTTTAAGATATATAAGTTTATGGGTTCTTAATAGTGGGGCCGCAGGTATATATGGAGACCAATTTATCAGTAATTTTGGGGTCACCCATTGGTGATGCCATTTCTAGGGTCTTAAGATAAGACTGTAAATATTTTTGTTATTGTTGTATCGCCCTTCAGGCTCTGGCATGTGTTTATGTGTTACTTCGCCCGTCTGGCGTATGTTGCCGCTTGGTGTTTGTAAACTCTAATGTGCCACTCCCCCATCGAGTTGTATTTTGTTTGAATGAAGAAAAATTATAACTCTCTTGTTTCCACCTCTGTCCATTATTTGATTGGGATGATGAGGGAGGCTGGTTGCAATCAAGTTATGTTATCTGCAGGTAACACTTTTGATAGATATTTTCAATACATATAGAATAACACAAATAAAGTAAAACGTTAACAATGTTGACTTCAAATAAATACTTTTGAATTTTCTCTACTGTTCTTCCAGCCAATATCAGGCTATAGTTCATAATGCCATAAAGCAGTGGTTCCTAAACTGTGGTTTGCGAGCCTCTTAGAGGTTCATGAAATCTTCCAAGGGGTTTACCAAAATATTTCTGTAATGGCGGATTTTTAAACTAAATGAGTTTTCTGCCCATTATATGTTCATAAGCCTATGGTTACTTTTTCTACTACCCCATCAATAATTGTTTTCGCTTTCCATAACTTAGGGTAGTCATATTATTTTAAATTGGGCACATATCCGGGCTTTATGTACATCTTGTTCAACCCCCTTTCCCCATATTGAACGAGGTTCTTATCTTTGATGGACACAACACAGTAATCCTTCCCTAATCTTACCGCAGTGAAAGCTTGACTCTTAGCTGTGACCCCTCTCAGGTATTAACGTGTCTGTCTTGTTGACACATAACGAAGGAGATCTCTTTATTTTCCCTCCCTTAATAGGAATTTCCAGTATTGCACCACGTGACCACACAATGACTATTTTGTAGTTCAGACAATATCTGCAGTTGTGTGTCAGAATTGTTCCAGTAAAGCCTCATTCATATACATCTGAAATGGATAAATGGTTAAAAAGTGGTTGTTTGAAACAGGAAGAGAAGTAAGCTTGGCGGTTAATGCTGCGTCAAGCTCATCTAGTGATACAACTTCTAGAGATGTGCGTCAATATGACAAAGGTCAGCCGTATGCAAAGAAAAGAAAGTACGATTTTAATTATATTACGTTTGAATTTACATGTACAGGTGACAAGGACTGTGTCCGACCACAGTGTTTTGTTTGTGGTAAAATTCTTGCTAGCGGTAGTCTGAAACCTCTACTTGGTGCCATTTAGAAACTAGACACCCCACCCTTGTAAACAAGCCTGTTGAATTTTTTAAACAAAAAGCTAATGAGTGGAAACATGATTTAACATCATTTGGGTCTGGTGCAAAGAATGAAAACGAGAATGCACTCAAAGCTTCTTATCGCGATTGGATCTAGTGCGCCCGTGCATAAATGATGTAATGTAGTGTATGTTTGGAGAATCTTTCACCAAAAAAGTCAATGTAGTACTATTGTCCAGCATTACGGTCTCCCGCTGGATTACCTACATGGAAAACTATGTCGAAAATGTAGTTTTGGAAGGAGTTCGTATTAGTCCTTTATTTGCGATTCAAATTTACGAATCTACTGATGTTGCCAATTTATCGATTTTGTTAATTTTCATCAGGTATATTAATGGGAAGAGTTCCCAGTCAGTGGCGGCTTGTGTATAGGCACTGCGGAACTGCAGCAGCCCCTATTTCCACTTGATATCGATAGCATTTAATATAATGAGTCCTTTTTTCTTTAATTCTTTCTTTATTTTTGTAGTACAATTTATATTCCTTAAGCTTAATGTCAGTACTTCAGTAGTCATCCCCCAGTTTATTAAAAAGATACAAAAATCTTTGTATGGAACTGTGCGCTTCACAGTGTCAGTTACGTGGTGTTTGACTGTTGTGCGCATACACACATAGGAGGGAGGGGGAGGAGGAAGGCGGGACTGCCAGGAGATAGATCACTGATGCTCTCGCAGTGCCGGCTCTGGCGTGATGGTGGAAGGAAGTTTTTTTAATTCAGCGTGTGCTGTGCTTAAAAACCGTGTACCATGTTCTTGGATGTGATAAAGTGTAGAAGAGTGTATAATTAGATTACTATTCTTCTTCCAGATATTTTATCTGATTCTTTTTTTTCTGTTATTATATTTAACAGAAAACTTTAAAATAGTCCGGGCGATTGATTGGTCAGATTTGGTCAAGCGACCCTCCTCCNCTCCTCATGACCCTCCCCACTGATTACGAAATCCCACCTCTCCCATGCCACCCCCCTCCGCTACAACCCCCAGGGTATGTTGCTATCCCGCCTCCCAGACATGTTGGTTCTTGATGATTAATTATTAGCATGTTCTCTGCTCGCCCGCTTACCGAGTAGTGACCACTGCACATCACGGGTGTGCACTTTCCCCCTCCCCCTGGGTTTTTTCCGCTGATATCGCAACCACCACCAGGTGACGTCATCGAAACCCGGTGACATTATGGCAGACCGACAAGACGCGTTGAGACAAGAATAGATATTGAGGTCATTGACCCAGGCAACCGGTATTCCTTATGACGTCATCGCAACCCTGGTGCCAGGTTGGTGGTCAGACAAGACAAGTCGGGACAAGAATAGATCGTGAACTAGTACAAAAGGTCATTGACCCTGTTCTTATTCTTCTCGTACCACGTGACGTCGATTGAGGGAGGGAGGTGGAGGCTATAAAGGGGGGCGCCCCCTTGGTTGTATATTTATAAGCGTTTGTAGAGCGGTTCAATATGGACAAGTTAGAGCAGCTGGTAAACATTGTCGACGCCGTGCAGACCGTAAAATTGGGTGATCTAACCGTAGATAAAAAGTACTCGGTGGATAAATTAAAAGCGCTCAATACAAAGTTCAGGAGACGCCTAATAGCCTATCAAGATGGCGAGTTTTGTGTATTTTTACCCTGTCGTTTTGGTACTCTAACTGATGAAGACGTGTGTGAGCTTAATAAAGAAACACTGGTATTTACCTGCGCTGGAGTAAAACCCGGTTCACCTACTATTGTGAAGTTTGAACGCGTTTAAGAGACGGCTCAGAAGAGGCAAGCAGTTAACAACAACAACAACATCGGGCAGCGGAGCAGTTAATACATGTACATCATGGACCCTACAAACCATACAACACGTTTAGCTCTCAGGTACGCTCACCATGCTTAGAACCAGCTATATTAATTTAATGTTTGTGGGGCATACGATTGCGGGGCGTACCTATATGACTGTAGAGAATATTCACAGTGTGGCGGTGTGCGATAGACATGTAATTTACAAAGTAGAGGAGTGAGGCTACATCGAATTTTGCGACTCTACTTGTCACACGATAAGAGCGACTGAACTGCGCCGTGTACAATTTCCGCAAAGGGAACGTTGTGACTGTGTTGCTCGGTCTGCCACCGCCACCCTTCCGAGCTCCACATCACCCACCACCATCCTTCACGACGCCGCAGCCACCGCCCCCGCCCCCAGAGATACAGGCGTACCCGCTCCCAGAGTCACAGGTTTACCAGCCGTCAGAGTCACCCGAGTACCCGACACCAGAGTCGTCTACCTACCAGGCATCAGATTCACCAGCGTACCCACCGTCAGAGTCGTCTGCCTACCAGTCAGCAGAGTCACCCGCGTGCCCACCACCACCGGAGGAGGAGGTAAAGTCCGAAGAACCCGTAAATCTTGAGGATTTAACAATGCACAAAAATTATTCAAATGTTAAAATAATAGGTGAAACACCTGACGACTACATAATCGGTCAGGGCAGTTTCGGTAAAGTCTTTCTTCCAAAGTCAATCTAATATTTGTATTGTAAACGATTTAAATCTAAAGAACGCTGTATGATATATCTCGGAGGACAAAGTGTGATGTTTAAAAGTGAATTAATAAACTATGCGTGCTCATGTGTTTGTTTGTAGCACACTGCTGGCGTTGTGCCGAGCTAATGTGATATTAGCTCGCACAAGGTCACTGTGATGTAACCTTTGTTGTCACAAATCGATATCTATTTTCTTTTTATTCTTGAGTGGATGCCCTTCTTCTCGCCTAATGGATTGTATTTGCATTTATCTTTATCGAGCCTCTTGTGTGCGCCTGCGCGACTATTTCCCCTACCTTGTATGCGCTGTGAATTCTCTCCGTCTCTTGGTCTCTCCCCCTACCTTCTTTCGTATGACTGCGCATGCGCGCTACGCTTGTACTCGGACGCTCTTCACCGCTCATCTCCTTTTTTTCTATTGACCAGTATTCTCGCTTTGGAAGCTCCAAGAAATGGTTTTGCTAAGTAACTAATACTGAATTACTTCTATCAGCTAAGGGGGGACGAGAGTTGGTGTGAGACCAAGTATATAACTATGCCCGTGTGTGCTTGCAGAAGTCATGCAGTTGTGCGGTTTTTTGCAATAGGCTTATTCGTACGCTATGGTATTCCTGGGATGGGAACCCGGGGCTGTTTCCAGCTAGCCCCCGCCACTAATGCATTAATTGCTTATTATCTACTCCTGCCAAAGTCGGGCGGATACATCACTATTCGCCGCTTGCTCACTGCTATTCACGCCGCTGGTGCATGGCTGACCCAGGGCTGGTACTTCTCTTCAGGCTCACCTCTTCTCGCCGTTCGTGAGCCTATTGAACTCTCGTGGCTGATCCAAGGCTGGTACATAGCAACCAGCTCACCTTTATTAGCCACCGGTACCTGGCTGATCCAGGGCTGGTACTTCTCTTCATGCTCGCCTCTTCTCACCGTTCGTGGGCTTATTAGACTGGGTTGGAAAGAGATCCAGCCAGCACGCAGTTCTGAGGGGTTCGCTGTTTTCTCAACGCCCTGCACTCAATGGAGTCTCTAGGGGTATCAAATAACCGAGTCAACGTAAGGTATCGCTTTGGGCTAGGCGTTTAGGAGATCCTCCTTAGATAATTTAGTGTAGATGTTTATTTGAGAGTCGTAAGTTATTATTGTCTCTTGTGAGCACGTTCTTTTGTAATCTTTTATTTAATGTGAGTGCATGGACTCATTTAGTTACCTGAGTGTCACTTTGTGCTAGTTGGCAAGATAACGACTCGCTGCCCCTTCTCCACTCTATTTGTTTAACTGGCTCGTCCAGGGTCATTAGTCTTGAAGTATCGTGTGGTTGTATTAACCACTTTATCGGAGAAACCTCGTCAGGATAATTATCATATACTTATTCATACTGCTAGTCTCAGGTACCTGTGTCTATTTTTAGGTACTAATTGGGTGGTACTAAAATGTGTAGGTTGTCAGTATGGCACCAAGTAGACTTGGATATTCAGTATGTTCAGGGGCTAGAGCAACGTGGCCCCGCTAAGTGCTAACTAGGCATAGTTGCAGCATTATTGGCTATTCGGGGGGATATGAAATGCCCCTTGAGTGCGATTGATTCTCTCCCCTTTTGGGAAGCGCCTGTTGCTGGTAAACACCTCGTTAGACCTGGTTGGGTGTTGTGCTGTGCCCTATTGACCTTGAGTTTTGGGCCTAGTGTAGCCAGTAGTAGGCTGAGTCGCAATGTTGGCACAAGCCCCGTTTAGCAAAGGGCAAATCAAGCGTGTTCTTTCCTTTTGGAATGGACTCTATGAGCTGCATTTTTGTGGGTTTAACTCCTGAGTGAGTACACTCTATTTGTAGCAAATGATAATCGTGTTTCTTATGTTTTACCCTCTTCTGGCTTATTTGGTCACCCATAAGGGATATTTATTTCGCGAGGCGCTGCCATGGGCGTGACGACCCAGGTTGGGAGGGCGGGCATCCACACCTGACCTTTTCTGAGTACAATGGCGAGGTGTTGACTGGCGCTCGGCTGGTTTAATCAGAGTAATTTATATGCTACAAGGCGTTAGCGCCGCTGAAATATTGATGAACCAAAATCTTATTATTACATGTTTTTTTTTTTGCATTTGACACGCTTGTTGTCTATGTTAATAAACTACAATTTGCTCTGTTTATTTATTGTGTGTAAACTTGCACCTATCCCTTACATTCCTGTAAAAAAAAAGGGTGCAGCGTCATCGTAGCTAGCGACGACATTTTGAAAAAAACGTTAGAGTTTGTGAGTAGAGCGAGTGTTTATTTTTCTCCCAGGGATATTTATAACGCTGCATCTCCTATTGCCATTATGCCATTTAAATGCGACATTTGTGAGGGGTCCTACGCAAAGCTCTCCAATCTTATTCGGCACAAACATCAATGTCATCAAACATCTCCAAATGCTGCACACCAGGATGCCTGTTGGGACGAGGAGGTATTGTGCGGTGCGTTAGACCTGATCGAGAAAGAGGAATACAACCGTGTCAAGTGCTTAAACAAACTTGAGAAAAACAAAAGTTATAACGTTGTGCTATCGGAAGAGACCATAAATGAACCGAATGTTATTGTGCTTGAGTTTGTTGGAAGAGTAATATTGCCAGGTAAAAACTGTGGAGACATTGTCAATATACGTTCTAGCACCTCTCAGCGTGTCCTGAACTATTTTGGAGGTGACTCCTACTCATTTTCTAGATGGTAGAAGATATTATATTCTTTCCTGATGTCTTTTATTAGGTAAAAAAAGAGTGATTATATGTTGTTCATGCTATCACAATTATATAAATACTTGTATTGGTCACAAGACCTAAATAATATTGCTGCTTGTTGTTATGAATGTTTTAAATTAAACAATTGCTGATTGTCAGTAAAAAAACTGATAATAAAATTTTATTATTTTTAATGCCTAAAATAAGTTGGTTGGAGAATCAAAGACCGGAAGGAAATGGCAACATTGTTTTAAATAATATTCCTGTAATTATTTCAAATATATTCCCATTTTTTTAGTGAAGTGAATGAGGAGCTCTGGTTAAACAACGTAATTTATAAGTCTAATTGTAGTGTTTTTAATGAAACATAAAAATTATTTGTAACACGTAATAAAATATATAAAATGAATGTTATTTTACAGGTGCCCAATTAATAAGTACTGTGTTTACTTCGTAGACTTTAGATTGCTACCCAAAGAGAAAGTAAATGGGTTGAATTGTTTTATTCTGAACGTTTCAACTTATCCATAATATTTGAGACTGAGCTTCTAAGTCAAATAAGCTTCTATTTATAGGATAGGTAAAGGGAGAGTTATTTGTGTGTAGTCGTTAAAACACTAACATAGCAGTTTTTATAATATTTATTTACATAAATAAAAGTTCTTACAAATATAGCTCCAACCATGAAAATTATACTTGATCGGCCAGAAAAACCACCCTTTTTTTCAGGAAAAAGATGATTTAGTAAATCCAGGGTATTTAGAGTATTAGTAAATTTTGCATCTAAATTATATTCTGATTTGAAGAATCACTTATAAACCAGTGCAGTCTTCAAAAGTGTTCATAAGACCATTCAGAATGAGATACTCGACTGCCTGCTACAAATATACCACGAGGAGATAAGAACGGAAATTAGAAAAGCTTCCTTTGTAGCTGTCATGGCTGATAACACAACAGAGGTTTCGGAACACACTCAAATGGTCCTTGTTCTATGGTACGTATTGAATGGAGAAATATTTGAGCGTTTTTTTGGATTCTTTATTCCAGAAAATCAAACTTCAGATGGCATATCAAAACGTATTTTAGAACAATTGGACATAATCCTTCAAGGAAATGGACAAAAACTGATAGCTCAGACATTTGATGGTGCAAATGTCATGAAAGGCAACAAAGCAGGAGCTCAAGCAAAAATAAAAGCAGTTTATAGTAATGCACATTTCATTCACTGTTATGCTCATCAACTTAATTTAATAATGAGAAATACAGCAAGTATTACACGAAACGCAATAATTTTTCTCTATCATTCTGGCTATTCCAACTTTCTTCTCAAGATCACCACAACGTGTGTCCATTCTCAAGAAACATATGAACGTCAGCATTCCACGTCCATCCTCTACAAGGTGAAATTTCAACATACGGACCATAAACAGAGTACATGAAAATTTGCAACCTTTAAAAAACTGCCTTACTGAAATTCAGTCAACATCAAATGCAGATCAAACCATTGTAGAAGCAACAGGAATTTTAAAATACCTGAATGATGATATTTTCAAGTTTTGGTTAGAGCTTTTTCATCAGATTATGCCTCATGTTGAAATAATTTACAACCAAATGTAATCTCGAGAAATTAGTGTGTTTAAAGTTAATAAATATATAACCAATTTCAAAACTGCTATTTTAGAATTGAGAAACTCAAAGTACTATGAGAATATTTCAAAGACATTCATGGCAGAAGCTAAGGAAGTGTGTGACTATATATGAGTTGGAATAATGGACAGATATTCCTCCATTAAACACTTAGTAGCTGCCAAATTGTTCAACAAGAATTGCGTCACTAGATCTAAGAATGAACATTCCATAGTTACTTGTAGACGGTACTAAAATATGTTCTTTAGTTTATTAAAGAATGGAAAACTTTCATATCAGGTGGTCTATCACGTCCAATTCACCACAAAAATCAGGAAAACCGCTTATAATATTTCCGCCGGCTGCGGTATGGTCCTGTGGGCTGAAGCCTACCTGCGTGGCGTGAAGATAGCGGCGCTGGGTAGAGCACCAGTAACTTCTAGGAGCTGCGCCTGTACAGGGTCCATCTTCGCTTCGCCGCTTTCAAGGGTCGGCGCCAGTAGACACGCCACTAGATCTACTGCGGGCGCCTCGTGGTCCCTCAGGCTGGCGTCAAGCCCTTATGAATCCCAGTAATCTGAAATAAAATAATTACATATTAATTACTATTGTGGGGGAGAAACCACTGCTAATTCTCTAAATTTATAGAACGCTAATTACCCATGGACTAGAAGCCAACCACCAGGAAAATTTCGTCCTCGCTAAAAAGAGCTAAAGGGTCCGGGCTATCGGGCGCTGCAGGCGTCGGAGGTGCGTCTTCTTGACAGTATATCAAAAGAGAAAATAACTCTGTACACCAAAGACGTGATAAGCAAAATAGTTACTATTAAAATATACTAAACGCTTTTAAAACATACCTGAATTTATCAAATTTTCTAGCGCGTCAAAACTCATTTCGATATTATTACTCACAATTATTAATTATAATTTCCGAATGTAATGATTTCAAGGTATATTTTTTTAGTCGCTTAAACGGGGTGTGCCACATATAAAGGTGGCGGATTCTTATTGGGCAATAATATTGTTTCCGCATCGGTGATTGCCCGATCCGTGTAAAACAGGATGGATTTACAGTTATTCGACAATCGTGCTAGCTCTCCCGGTGAGCATGGACGTGTCACTCCGTTGCTGGCTAGGGGGATCCAATACGCGATGAAGGACCGCCATCCACCCGCTGCATTCATGTTTATTTTTTTCCAGCCACAAAAATGCGTGTACACATCTATCCCTGTGACTTCAAATCCCTGCAAGGTCGACAAATGCTAATAGCTTTTATAAATACAAACCCTTTATTGCGCATGATAATTATTTGTTGTTGAACCAAAAGTCCCACGTTCTAATCCAGTGTCTAGGTTTCAATGCTATCTAGATATAATTATCATCACTAAAAGCATAAATAATATCTTTGGCTAATTTATCCTTAAACTACCTATATGTTTTAATTTACATCTTGGTAGTAAAACATCATTACACATTTCAACAGAGCGTAAATAACGATATTTCAAAGTGTTTAAGTATACCGACATAATAATTATATAGCTGCTTTAGCCGGTTATTAAGAGAGAGAAAACTCTAAGCCACGCTTGATAATTTGTTTGTTGAGCCAAAGGTCCCGGGTTCAAATTCTGTGTCCCGGTGTCAATGATATCTAGATTTAGTAATCATCACTAAATAATAGCTCTGGCTATTTGAAACTACCTATATGTTTTAGTTTAAATCCTGGTAGGTAGACATCTTTTCACATTTCACCCCTCGGCGCAAATGATGGTACAACCACTAATTTTATTATTCGGTCTTCATCAGGACAAAGATATCAAGGTTTTTAATCCGTACATGGCGAACGCTGAAACACAACATGGTACTTTAATAAGGATTGTTTCCGAAACTTTTGCCCCTGAATGAGCCTTAGAAAGACAGGGGCCTTTAAAGGGCTACGACCCATTGTTTCAAAGGACTTGGGCGTGGCGGGTTCATGACTCCTCAACAGGGTCGTTGGCACCCTCTTTCAACATTTATAACAATTCCCTCTAAGGGTTGTTGCGATATAAAAAATTTCCACCATGAGGGGTCTGACCCTCACTGAACTCACAAAGAGGGGTATGACGAAATTAGGGGAGGGGTGAAGTGAAATAAAGTCCAACAGACTCTTGTGAGAGGGATACAATGTTAACTCTACGCTACGCTGCCATCAGGAGAGCTTCATGCTCCGTGTACCTTCCCTAATCAGCGATGACGAGGGAGGAGCGCTCGACGCCGTGGACTGCACGCCAATAAATAAAATAAACTCCCACACAAATAAATATAAAATAAACTCCATCGCTTATCCCAATCCTACCTAGACATAAAAAATTAGCACAAATAAAAAACAAGTTTCGACAAAAATAAACAAGCTTGGAACACTGAAAAGGGGGCAGGGGAAGGGGGAAAGCCAACAGCCAATTAGAGAGCCAAACAACATTACGTAATCATCACAACAAACACTCTCGCCCCATCGGGGTCCAAGGTCAAAGGTCAAATTGTACCCATAGGTCCTCCTAGGTAGTCCTGTATGATGCTTGAAGTCAGCACGCCTAGAAGGGAAGTCTTTAAAGCGGTAGTAAAGAGCATATATAAAGTCACTCAGATACCAATCACAAGCATTGTGTGCAGTCTTGTAGCTGCCATGAACAATATGCAGTGAACATGTGCCAACATCGATTGAATGGTGATCAGCAGAATCAAAGTTCCCCAACTTTCTGTAACTCCATTCAAAGTCCCTCAGAAACATTTTGTTTAAATTTTGGTCTATCATAATGAATCTGTGATACCTTTGCTAACGATATACTAAGTTCAATTAGGAAACAATAAAATACATTTAGTAAATCCTCTGCATTAATGTCCTAAAAAAGTTGAGTTTAAGTAGCTACCGAGTTGATAATTGGTTTAAGGTTGAATTCCAATACTTAACTATTGTGTCCATATGACCTTTTTTTGCAATTTTATTTAAGCTCTCGTCAAAAGATAGTTACACAGAAAAAATCACCCTTTTTACTGCCTCAGCAAGTTAAGCGGCCGGTCAACACTTGTTTACCCATCAAAACATTGTAATACTAAATAAAAGATTGTGACAAAACCGTTCTATGGATTTTAAA
>CABFOW010000497.1:191510-236157 GCA_902141385.1 Timema californicum | reverse complement strand
CGGAGATGTGCAAGGCTCGTCGTGAAATAAGCTAAGGACGATGTATTTCAATTTTGATGATGTCAACACTGCACGTTTTATGTCTGAAATAAAAACCAGGTAAAACTATGAACACATGATGGCCACGGGGACTTAAGTGTCAATCCCGTATAATCTGGGTCACTGGGGGTGGAGATGATGGGGCTCGAATCCAGGCCTGGTGTACCAGGGTGTTTTTTATCTCCATCCAAATAGTTTCACATTATTTCTTTCTCCACGTAAGTGTGGGTTTATTTAATCTAAATTATATTTGCCCTGCTCTTGCGCAAATGATATTATTAAATGTCGATAACATGAATGGGTAGTAAGACATGGTGAAAATGAAAAAACAAATAACTAAAAATGTAGTTACAATATTTGACACCCATAATTAATGATTCGGGTTTTGGAGACGACTTTAAAATTATATTAGATAATGATGGTTTAAAATTTGAAAGATTTAAATGTTATATTTGTTTAAATAATTTTCATAAATGCTTTAAGTAAGGTATAATTATTTATTATTATTATTTGTTATTCCTTTAACTCCATATGACGAGCATAAGGCAGCAACAAAACTTCTCAGGCTATTCCATTTTGCAATTTCTATGATAGGTTATTTTCAGGGGAAGCGGACTATCAGCACACTATATTCATAAATCAATCAACTTCAATCCCTCCTTTCCCTTTAATTAGTATAAAAATTTAAAATATAGACATTCTCCAAGTATGACACCCTATTTAACATGGTGACACGTTTGACTATTGAGCTTATGGTCCGACCTTCAATTCTTAAGTATGCCGAAAAAATTTGATAATTTGTAAAAATTAGGATTAGTAATTTCACAGCGATAAGTTAACAGCATTCGACCAGGTAAGGAAAAGGAGAAACTATGTACTTTATACAATTAAGTTGTTTTATAACCCTTATGAGGATATATTCAGTTGGTTTAAAAGTGCGCTTTAAATATCCATTAGGTCACATTCTCCAAAACACATTTCAACCCACGTAATTTAGTTATGCAATACAGATCACAACAGGTGCCCCAGAGTATTGTGGTAACCTGGAGTTTTAATTAGAGGCCTGTAAAATAATTACACCATATTTTCAAAAATAAAACCCAATTGAAAAATAACTATTTTAAAATGTAAACGCTACTTCACTTGTTTCAATTTCGTTGTTGTCAAGTAAAGAATGCGGTAGAATCTACTCAGTGTATTGCACTTTAAGGTGATATCTTTTTTAAGCGTATCCAATACATAATATCACGGTTAATGTGGTCTTGAGATGGACTTTAAATATTATATTATAGAATTTTTCTTACGCTTACTTCTAGATCCTGAATCGATCAGTGATCTAACGGAGAAAGATTTGGATCGATTCCAAAATTAGAATGTTTGATTCTAGTCATATCATGACCCAGCTATTAAAGCTCTTGGTGCCAGAATCAAATGTTTTCGTGTCCTAGTTTTAGTGAGTTTGTAAGTCATGTTTTCATTGGATACTGTTTTTACAAAGTGAAAGTCAAAATAAAACCAAACTAAGACTAAGAATTCCTTTCTCTCTTCTCCCCTCCTATACTTTACACCGAATGGAACAAGAATGGAGTCGCAGTTCTAAGCATTGGTGGGGGGTGAATTCAGCCTCAGAATAACCTAACCTAAACTAACCACGTCCAGTGGAACTGTCCTCTTATGTTTATAGCCCCAGAAATTCCCCGGTTTGGGGCCCCACGGCTTTAGATTAATGAGTTTTTAGCAAGCAAAGTGTCCGGCAATGTGCGTGGGTGGAAAAGACGGAGGATAAGGGGGGGTTAGGGGATTCATCCTCTCTTTTGCTCCGAGCATACATTGTGACTAGTTTATGTCCACAGCCAGCTCTGCTCTCCTCTTCCCCATTCCTCCTACTTTACTACCCTACTTGCAAAAGGCCCCCCCTCCACTCTATTTGCGTGCTAATGTCCCAATCCGGACAAAGACACGTCCGGTTAAAGTGTCCTTAGGCTGGGAATAGGTAAAGGAGCCATTACATGAGAGGATGCGAGTCTTTCCATTTTATTATTTCCCTTTCTCTTTAGAATTGGTTTTGTTAAAAATGTTTACGAGTTGTTTTAGTAAAAAATACACTTATAAAATAAAACATACATACTATTTTTTTTAAATAATCTACACCAGTGGGGGGAATACGAGTGTCAGTCTTGTGGTCTGGTCTGCTTTACCGGTGATGAATTGGTTGGCGTTCGATACCCGGCTGTATGTATAGACTTTTTTATCTACCTATGAGTCCTCATTCTTCCTCCAAGGAAATGGAAGTATAATTATTCTTAATTAAACCCCATTCATATTTTCCTAATTTGTAATCATATACAAAGTGTCCGAACGGCAGTATAAAGAGAACCAGGGTTAAAAAATTAGTTTCAATATACGTAGTACAGAGTCAACGCTTTTTCTTGTTCATTTTGCATGGTTTGTAGTAAAGCCCAGTTAAAGCGCAGACGTTTTGTACCTTCTGCGCTTTGATACACCTTTTTGATATGGGGAACCCTCATAATAGCACCGATACATTCGACGGTTAGTACAAATTAAACATAGACAATGAATTGCTTGGAACTAGATTAAAACGCACATTTATTTACTTTCATTCGCATAATAGGGGGTGGTCTTATGACTCCTGGATATATATTAATCTGGCAGATAAATATTTTTATCTGGTGGATAGGTTAAAAATGCGTCTTATGACAACCAGATAAAATGTATCTATCCATCACATATTCATCGTAGATTCATGTACGTAAAAACTGTTATCTGAAAATTAAAATGGTTGCTGCCATAGTGACGCGTTGTTTTAGATGAGGTTTCGCCCATCAGAATCTGTTCTTAGGTTAAAATCTTGATTCACTTGTTTAGTAAGCACATAACTATATATAAAGCTAGAACATTTAATTAACAATTTTGCAGAAACTGACAAACTGTTTGTAAAGTTATATTTATATAAGAACACCTTATCAAAATGTGAGTACAAAAAATGAAATTTTGTAAACGTTGTACTTAACAATTGACCACATTTTGGCAGATACCGAAATTAGTAGTTGCAAGACAACTTAGCTTATGTGCCCACGTGACGCCATCTGTTTACTCGCACTCGTTTAGCCGCTATAATTTAACAAATGTTAAGCGTTATAGCTACTAGTCAGGTTGTACGCATGCGCGCTCCAGTGAAAACAGCACCACCCTTGCGATTTATACATAAAAATATATTTATCCTACAGATAAATTACGTTCATAATATGCGTTAAACATTAAAGTGGCTGATAACCTTTATCTGATAGCTAACTTTAACCTCCCGATAGCAATATTTATCCGGTAGTCATAAGACCAGCCCTAAGAGAACTAACTGGTAGGCATCTTAAAACCAAAATAACTTTTTATTATTTAGCAACGCGTCTTACTACACATTCGGGTTAAACGCTTAAGTAATAATTACGCTATTAGATTAGAAACGAGAAACATTGAATTTTAGAGTAAGTGAACCCGTATTTGCGTGGAGAAAGAGTGAAAGACAATTTAGGGAACCAGCCGCCCCCCCTGCCCCAGTTCACCCGACCGAGATTCAAACCCCGATCTCCCCGTCCTCGGCAATCAAGCTCAACACGACTAGTGCGTTAGCTAACCACGCCACCGTGGGCGTGTGACCAAAATAACTAATCAACGAACAGTTCCTATAATTGACTTGCCTTACTAAAGTTTTAAGTTATGTAAACTATCATTAAGAATCTGGATCATAGATTTAACTGTTACAAATGCGTTTAAACTGGAAATAGAATAGTGTTGCGATTAAATGCATACGTAATTTATTATTGTTTTACTCAAAATGTATTGAGTATTTCTGGTTCTGGAAAATATTAGCTGTGTGTTTCTTAGAATGTATAGTTTTTTTAAATTTACCACCGAAAAAAAATTACAGTTGCTAAATTTAATATAATATTTTTAAGTAACCATAAGTGTTAAAAACTTTGATAAATGATCACAATTGAATAGTTTCAAATACCTTCAAAATAAGTAGGTATATTATTTTATTTAGAGAGAGCGTAGTAAAACATTTAGGAAACAAATTTTCAGAACACCTTGCTGGGATTTAAACCTCGACCCATTCTTCACAGGCAGGGCCAAATTAAGATGGGGGCCATGGTTCCAAGCCCCACGTTTGAAGGGTCCCTTTCAGACCACGCAATTTTTATTACTATTATTTAATTATAAATGCTAGATAAATTATAGTTTTTATAAAATAGTAATTAGAAATTGCGATAAAGACATAATATATCTATTTATTTCATTCCACTGAGCATAACCAAACGTTGCCTTACGCCCGGGGAGCTGAACTGGATCCAATAATTGGAGTTAACAGTTATTTTTAAAGAACCAGAACTGGTACATAGATCCTTAAAATAAATTTAATGACCACTGGAATCGAAACCGTAGTTGAAACCAATTTGTATTTATTTAGATTAGATAAGGTTCTTATAGATTCTTAAAGGGTCCAACCTTTAAACCCCATTTTTAATAGTTTCATTTTAAACCCATCTTTTTGTTATTTCTAATTTGATATACATTTTTGTATAAAGAATTTAGAAAAACAAAAACAATAGTGGGCCTCACATTTTGCAAGTGGCTCCCAGCCCCCAAAATCCTTAATACAGCCCTGATTACAGTCAAAATAGAATAGATGAGTCTTCCATAATGACCTATATGCTCTGGTAGGATCAGGAATTGTCTGGATATGAACCCAGCCTACACTAGTAGGACTAAAATTATAGTGTATCCAGAACTAACCTTAGGATTTCAAGGGAAAGGGAAAGTTTGATGCGTGTATCAACAGTTTTCTACTTTTTTTTTTAGCACCACGTTTTACTAAACATGCGATATGCACGTCCATAGGCCTTTACTAACTATATCAATGTGTTAGGGATTAGGAAGTTTTAATTTAGAGGAATTGTACTCGCATTTACGTGGAGGGAGAGTGTAAGATAATTAAAGAGACCCACAAAACATCCCTCAATACACCCAACTGGGATCGAACCCTGATCTTCATGTCTTAAGCAGTCTAGTACATTGCGATATTAATACCTGAGACCACGTGGCCACCAAAGAATGTTTCTATATTATTAAAACTACCAAAATAGGAAATCAAACTTAAAAATAAGGTTAAATTAAAAGTATTAATTAGTTTAAAGTTATGAAATGAAAGGTTCCCCCCACTCCTAAAATATAATGGGCATAATGAATGCTCTCCCCTCAAAATACTTTTCAGATATTTCAATAGTTTAAAATAATAACACAGGCAGACGCATGACCCACACATTCCTTCCTGGATCGGCTCCTGCAATATATCACACAAAACGCGACAGGCCTTGTAATTCGTTATTAGACTTGTGGACGATGTTTTTATGAATATGTAGAAAAGATCAGACAAGAACTCTCTCTCTATCTCTCTCTCTCATTAGTCCAGTGGTTCATTAGAGACAACTCTCGCGGTGAAGAATTGTTAGGGAGTAAGGGGGATAGAGAATTAAAGGGGGGTCTATAGTACACTCTCTCCCTCCTTCCAGAGAACAAAATAGCACGTCCTCTAACTTGACAACTGCCTCTTGGGGCGTCTGTTTCAGAATCCCACTTGCCTCCAACCTCTCACCCCCCTCTTTCAACCCCTATTCTACTCAGTCATTGCAAAGCGTTAGGATGAGGTTTTTTTTGAGAGAGGAGTGTTCTGGTTTAGATATTTTGTTTTATTTGGATTAAATGTAATATTCTGTTATGATTATGTTGCAGCTCCACCTGCTATATTCACAGTGAGATGAACTCATTGTGTGTCAGTGCCATAATTACCCCGCACCACACCCCCTTATTTCACTCCTGCTGGCAATAGGATGGTGTGAAGTCACATAATGTGTTTTCTACCAGAGCAAACAGAATGACGTAAAGCAACCTTTATCCGGCAACTATAAGATAAATTTATATCTAGTGCATGACGTATTACCTACTACCCATTTAGCTTATCAACACATTTGCACTAATAGCCGGTAAGGAGAAAGGTATAATTTATGGGAAATGTACTCATGTTTATGTGGAATTAGAGTGGAAAACCATTTAAAGAAAAACACCCAAAGCACATTCTTCCAGTAGTCTAGCCCCAGACTTATCCTCGCCGATAGTCCAGTCTATTGCGAGAATGGATAAACAATCGTAAATCTATCTCATTTACAAACAATATAACCCATTAGTCATATTTTATAATTAGGACAAGGGTTTTCTATTTTAAGAAAATCTACAAAGCAAATACAATAAGGTGACCAGCTCATTCAACTAACTGTAGGCCATATGTCCAAATTAATAGAGTAATTTTCACGTAAGCCTGCACTAGTTGTAATGCTGCCTAAATTGTCAGGATCACATGAATTACCAGCTACGGAAAGGTCGAGTTTAGTACTTCAGCCCCCAGCGGGATGGGGAAGTTCCACACGTGAGCTATTTCTCATTACCTCCCAAACTAACGCAATAATTCTCTGGAAAATTTTATTCGTACCATACTCTTAGATTGGGCTGTCAAATAACTCTTGTGTTAGTTGAAAACTTTCCGGTAAATTTTGAATCAGAAAATTTTCCGTACAGGTGGTTTGCGGTGGAGGTTTTGAATTGTTGAGGTGGTACATAGAGTGTGTGTTTTGGTATGAGTGGGTTGGTAAGGAGGGGAGGAGGCAAGATAGTGGGTATGCGGAAGGCGGGGGGAAGTATTGTTAGCAAATACCAGGGCCAAACTTAAACTTATTTTAATTTAACTTAATTATGATAAAAATATTTAAGTATGAAGATAATGGGTCAACAAAGACCAGAATTTATTCAGTTCTGTACTAGTACTACTACTACTACTACTACTACTACTACTACTACTCATACTACTACAACTTATAATAATAATAATAATAATAACCATAAAGGAATTTGGTCTGTACTCAGGTTCCGTTTACAATACCATTAAAAGTACTTGGAATCACGAGATTATCAGCTAATAACTTTAAGTATTAAATTAAGTCACAAACTTAGGCATTCACTGATTTGATTTTGAGTCCATTCATTATAAAGCACGCACAAATTTATAATAACAGTTTCTTAAATATTAAGTATTTAAAAGGTAAGATAGTTTGTTATGTGAATTATAATGTTAAATTTTAAAATTAGGTTCCTATTTTCACCCCTCCTTCTTTCTTCGAATTTGAATTTCATAATCACTTAGTAAAACCCACAACACTATCATTTTCAATAATGTCTATACCCTGATTTTGATAGGCACAACAGTGTCCGGTGGTTACTGAAGATTAAGGTACTAAAACAATTTTAATATATTCAAACATCAAGCCATTAGGTCTGCAGCTGTCACTTTTGACAATTATTATCAATACCTATCAAATAGCCCTCTCAATTTAAAAAATATTATCAATGTTGGCCGGAAAGAAATATGTTAGAGTTCTATAAACTGTTCTTCCAACAAAATTCAGGGTGAAGCCTAGGAGAAGCAAGATTGTGGCTTGAGCTTTATCCCGTTATTTTCACCGAGTCTGATGTTGATTGTCCAGATTCAAAGAGATAATACAAATTCTGGGCAACTGAAACCAATCTAGCTGTACCTTCAATCACAAGTATACTTATTTTTTTATGTGTTTATCAAGCTGAAGGCCTTCCAGTTTCACTCTCATGAAGCAACAGTTGTGAAGGAATGCCTAAGATTCGTACTGCAACAATGGACAATTTCCATGCTAGATGAGAAATGTTCTCTGCACATTACCATATTATATACTTTCTAATTAAAATTAAAATTGGCTGTATGGACAAAAATAGTTGAATCATAATGAATTAAGTACGTAAACACCGCTGGTGGTTGGTGACATTAAGCTAATACTGCGCCTTATATTTCTGTAGGCATAAAGATGAATGTTGAAGGCGTGACCTGGAGGTCATCAGAGGGCATACGCTCATATGATCATCTTTGTCATATCTGTAGCTTCATAAAGATGCGTAGTATACAATAGCTTCAAATTTTAAGCGATACTCTCTAGACTTTGTCGGAGAACGGAGTGAGGCAAATGCGGCTGAACCAACTAATGTCGGTAGCCACATCAGAGTGAGGCTCAAGGTAGGCTTCAATCTACCTCGCTGCAAATTTACCTTTGGTGTATAATCACCTTTAAATATTGTAAGTTGGAAAGAGAGAGAAGAGAGAGAGAGAGAGCAGTCGCATTATCTGGCAACCAATCTAGGTATTGGTGTAAAATGTTGGTTATCCTTGGGAGAGTACAATGGAAATATGTAAACATTTGTTTTGTAAAGAGTTTGTGCACAACGCAGTGGGGCCAGGTCAAAGCTTACCGGTATATAATTTTTTCTCGCCACATATTAAATTAAATTCATAAAAGTCTTCCTGATATTTAAAAATAACTAGAATTACAAGATCATTAAACAAATAAGCAAACAGAAATAATGAAATAATAGAGGTTTTGATTTAAACTTATCAAGGGTTGATGTTACGTGTACAAAAGCTGTATGCGTCTGTCCATTAATGCCAGCTCATGAGAACCACAGTATTTTAAGTATTTTATTAATCTGCACAATGTATGCATATTTATTGACACCTGTACATTGTGATATTGGACTAAAATTGTGACCTCTGAATCTGTGATACAATAATTATGGTTCCAAATATTTTAATCTTACATGCATTTTACAAATGAACTGCACACCTCTCATGTTCTTTTAATTATTTCACTTAAATATATAAGATACTTACAGCCTACCACTGTCTATAACCCCTCACCACCAAATAATAAATAATAAAATAAAAATAGTCTCTGCTTTTCTTTACTCGTAGTTAACCCAAAATGTTTACCAACCCAAGCATTATAAAAAAAAATTACCAAATACCTGCACAAATGTAAAGTCATTAGCCTAAAGTGCTCCTAAACGTTTAAATTCAAATTTTCTTGCAAATTTAATGAAGAAAAGGGAGTGTTATCAATAAGTATAACGCAGACACATAAATGCCAAAACAAAATATACACCATCTTTAACGTCTAACGGGCTCGCTTTTATTGACCCCATTCGCTAGTCTAAAGCTCGCACAGAAATGGTAGGTGGACTGATACTATTATAACAAATACAATAATTCACTGCATGTAGAGAATGGTACTCCACTTCATATTAATGATTTTTTACAAAATATTTTATATAATAAAAATAAATAAAGAAAAATGATATGTTTTTATAAGAAAATGTTGGGAAAATGTTAGTGGGGCCTAGCCCCTAAGTCCCCTAATGACGGACGGCTTCTGACACCACGTATTAATACCAGTTCGGACTGGCCTCATTATGTAAATCAATATTTTCGCTTTAGAATAGAGAAAATATCATGTTCTAGATGTTTGAGTGTCTCATTCTGGATGTTTAACTTGAGACTATTGTAAATTTTCATATAATCAAGTTCTTATAATTCTAATAAAAATATTTAACAAAGAAAAATGATCTCAATTTAAATGGTATAATCAATGGACGGGCATTACTATTCAACTTGGACACGCGCGCACGCACGCACACACACACACACACAAACACACACACACACGGACATTATTAATTTAACCCTCACTGTTTGCTATTATAAAACATGGAGTCTAATTATGCACCGATTTTGCTAGGAAGATATATCTGAAATACCTACTTAGTAAAATTTATGTAGGAAAAATACTTTAATGACATTTAATCATACGCAAATCAGTGTAAGCTATACTATCCCCCATTAAATATTAAGCCTCATATTCAAAGCACTTTATTTCAGCTAAACATCAATAAGCATTCAATATTATATTTTCGCCCCAGATTCAAATATACATAGCACTATTCTAAATAGTTTGATAAATATTTGAAACATTGTATAGCTATAGGCCTACCTACAGGAGAATTATACTTTATGTATTCAGATAATTAACATTTTATTTAAATGAAGCACTTTAATTTTCGAAAGTAAATAAACCATTTAAATAAATCAGTCAAAATTTATATTAATATACAAACAGCCTGGTTTGCCTTGTGACGAGAAGGTTGTGGGTTCGGATCTCAACCGGGTATACGTAGATAGTATTTCTAAAATGGGTTACCATTTTTTTTTCTGCACACAGCTTCGAGTATATTTCCTTTATTCCTACCATACCCATACATATATTTCCTAATCCATTAGAGTAATTAGTACTTAAAGCGTATAACCCGAACGGGTAGTAAGACGCGGTGCTAAATATAATATAAAAATATGCAAAGTAGTCAAACAATATAGCGCAAAAAAAAATTATTGAAAATTAATTTTTATAATGACTACCTTTGGATTGGAATCCTAAATGTCTAATCATTGCCAACGTAATTGATTTTCATTATTGTATTTATTTAAGTTAAATTATTTGGTTCTTGTTCTCTCTCCTGGAATGTACGATATTTTCAAAACTACCACAAATTATTTAAACACACTTTTTACTTTATTTTTGAACGGACAATTGTTTTGATTATTGATTAGTTTAAGGTCTTAGTATGATTTTTTTCATAAGGTTTTATAATAGTTTTAAGGAAAATGTTAATAATGGGCATGTACACGGGACCGCATTTAACAGCGAATGCAAAATTTCATAAACATCAGCAGAAATCTCATCACGTTAAGTGCACGTTTTAGCATATGAGAACTTCCACATTTAATTTAATTAAAAACGAATCTGAGGAACAATTTAACAAATGACAAGACAACTTTAAAAATAATATCATTATGTATTTAAAAAATGCGTTAAAATATTACCTCATTTTTTGAATTATTAACTTATATATTACCAAGATAGAATACTTTCATACAAAACTCGAACATAGATGTTTTATTTAAATTGAACCATTTTAATAATACAGTGGTATTTGTTTAAACTGCAAAGCAATTGTTTTTTAAAATTATTTTGAACAAAAATATTTATAATAAATAGTGGAAATAATTCACTCTCGTGCCTATGTGGTGATTCTTTTAAAGAAGCATTTCAACACAAGTGTTCCATATCCAATAAGTCCTGAAATAATATATTGTTATAAATAAAATAATAAAAATGTACAACCAAGATTTATATATAATAGCCTTACCTAAAAGAAAGATACAATGAAATTCATACAAAGTGCTTTAACTAAGAAAAAAACGAACAAAAAATTAATCTTCTCAGGAAATAATAATTTATCTCTGTTATGTAGACCTATAATTAGTTCAATATTGAAATGTTTTACTGCCAAGTCATTTCACAAATTTATGCATCTCTACTGATAAAACAAAGTTTTGGTCTGTATATATGTATTTGTCTAAGATTTCCGAAACCGTTTAACTGATTGCAATGCCTTTTTTTTAAAGATATTTATCAATGAAGGTTTTAGCATATATATAATTTCACTAATACTTTATAGATGTGAGTAGCAAGCTCCAAAGATTTAAAATTAAAAAGAAAAAATTACAGGATATATCATTTCACCTTGTAGTCCAAAGAATAATTAATCCAAAGATAAATCTTAGGAAAGTTGTAACGAATATTCAAATGTGTCAAAATGTTAGTGTGTGCTTTCTTACTAAACTATCAATCAGCGTTTGACCAACACATGGTAAATTTAGTATTTCATTTGAAAAGTCTAGAACTCATGAACTTGATAAACATGGAGAGTGGTTTCAGTCTTACGAAGTGTTTTATTGGCACTGTGGAGTGGAAAAATCGAGGGCTGGCCCGCGTGCTTCTTCTGTTATGTAGGAAAACAACATCAGACCCAACGATAATAATTCGGCGATAAGTTTGGAGATTCTGAGTATAATCATCTACCCATAACTACCTGAAAGTGTAATTAAACATATGGAACACGGCCCGTACCAATTAGTTTGCAAAGAGCTGGCTGTCTTAGAGCAGTGGTTCCCAACGTGAGATATGCGAACTTCCAGTGGTATGTGCCAGGAGTTTTGGGGCTACCCGAAAATATTTGAATATTGGCGGAAAAAGCTACATATTACAGCAGTGTGAGACAAAAGATCATTCAAAATTGTGAAATTTACTTAATGCTATGGTGAGGGGTGTTGCAGATTTTCTTCTATATTTGACCTTGAAAAATTTATTTTAATTTCAAACATAAAATTTTTAATAACTTTTAAGAAATTAAGCGAATGTAAAATATATAAAATGTTTATTCATCTTATTATTACATTGTTTTTAATCTCATTTATTTTAAGTTTAAACAAATACATCCTAAATAATTACAAATATACTAACTAAACATTTTGCTAATATTAAGGGCAAAATTTATGGAAATGAGCTGCCAAGAGGTATGCAAGCGAAAAAAGGTTGTGAAACGCTGGAGCAGTACCTCAGCAAAAGCCGCATTGTATAACTCTTCTTCATCATTAAGATATTTTACCTCCATCATAATAATATTTTTCACGTGACAAATCCTCTCACACTTTGGATCACCCACATAAAAACCATGTTGGAAAATATTGGAAATACCATCAGAACAGAGCAATCGGTATACAATTTGGATTTCAATGAAGATGTTTTTAATGCAGATTGGAGTGAACTCAACCAAATTGCAAGGTATCACTCTGATAAGTCTGCGAAGGACTTGTGTCTTCTTCTATCCTCTTTGGATTCATACGCACAAGCTGCTTATATATGACATACCCTTGCCTCTTGGACCCGTCTTCAGTGTCAAAGCTAACTAATGGAAAAACTCCTGACAACCTGATGTTGTAAAGGCTGGCTTCCTATTGGGTAGAGAAAGCCAGCATGTCACATGGCCATTCTAATATAATGGAGTTGATTTTTAAAGAAAAAATAGTTTTAAAACGTAGTGTATTGAAATTATTTCTAAAAGCGTGGGATTATCCAAGGATGAAGTATTAAAAGAAAGAATACACTTCATCCATGACTTTTTAAATATATAAGAGAGGTCCAAACCAGTATCATTACATCTTCTACCCAACATTCGTGCGGATTTTTATTTCATATAGACCATTTGAGAGAGACCAAATACAACCGGCCACTTCTATCACAAACTTGGAATATAATCAAGCCTCTATTGAACACATAACCACTTACCGTAGACATAATCCTAATGACGGACGGCTTCTGACACCACGTATTAATACCAGTTCGGACTGGCCTCATTATGTAAATCAATATTTTCGCTTTATAATAGAGAAAATATCATGTTCTAGATGTTTGAGTGTCTCACCCTGGATGTTTAACTTGAGCCTATTTAAAATTTTCATATAATCAAGTTCTTATAATTCTAATAAAAATATTTATTAAAGAAAAATGATCTCAATTTAAATGGTATAATCAATGGACGGGCATGACTATTAAACTTGGACACGCACGCACGCGCGCGCACACACACACACACACACGGACATTATTAATTTAACCCTCACTGTTCGCTATTATAAAACATGGAGTCTAATTATGCACCGATTTTGCTAGGAAGATATATCTGAAATACCTACTTAGTAAGATTTGTGTAGGAAAAATACTTTAATGACATTTAATCATACGCAAATCAGTGTAAGCTATACTATCCCCCATTTGATATTTAGCTTCATATTCGAAGCACTTTATTTGAGCTAAACATTAATAAACATTCAATATTTTATTTTCGCCCCAGATTCAAATATACATAGCATTATTCTCAATAGTTTGATAAATATTTGAAACATTGTATAGCTATAGGCCTACCTACAGGAGAATTATACTTTATGTATTTAAATAATTAACATTTTATTTAAATGAAGCACTTTAATTTTCGAAAGTAAAAGAACTATTTAAATAAATCAGTCAAAATTTATATTAATATACAAACAGCCTGGTTTACCTTGTGACAAGAAGGTTGCGGGTTCGGATCTCAACCGGGTATACGTAGGTAGTATTTCTAAAATGGGTTCCCATTTTATTCTGCACACAGCTTCGAGTATATTTCCTTTAATCCTACCATACCCATCCATATCAAATTTATAAAAATATTCAAAGTAGTCAAACAATATAGCGCCAAAAAAACTATTGAAATTTAATGTTTATAATGACTACCTTTGGATTGGGATCCTAAATGTCTAATCATTGCCAACGTAATTGATTTTCATTATTGTATTTATTTAAGTTAAATTATTTGGTTCCTGTTTCTCTCTCCTGGGATGTAAGATATTTTCAAAAGTACCACAAATTATTTATACACACTTTTTACTTTATTTTTGAACGGACAATTGTTTTGATTATTGACTAGTTTAAGGTCTTGGTACGATTATTTTCATAAGGTTTTATAATAGTTTTAAGGAACATGTTAATAATGGGCATGTACACGGGACCGAACTTACCAGCGAATACAATATTTCATAATCAGCAGAAATCTCATCACGTTAAGTGCACGTTTTAGCATATGAGAACTTCTACATTTAATTTAATTAAAAACGAATATGAGGAACATTTTAACAAATGACAAATTTAAAAATAACATCAATGTGTATTGAAAAAAATGCGTTAGAATATTACCTCACTTTTTGAATTATTAACTTATATATTACCAAGATCGAATACTTTCATACAAAACTCGAACATAGATGTTTTATTTAAACTGAACCATTTTAATAACACAGTGGTACTTGTTTAAACTGCGAAGCAATTATTTTTTAAATTATTTTGAACAAAATGTTTGTAATAAATAGTGGAACTAATTCATTCTCGTGCCTATGTGGTGATTCTTTTACAGATGCATTTCAACACAAGTGTTCCATATCCAATAAGTCCTGAAATAATATATTGTTATAATAAAAATAACAAAAATGTACAACCAAGAAGTGTATATAATAGCCTTACCTAAAAGAAAGATACAATGAAATTCATACAACGTGCTTTAACTAAGGAAAAAACAAATGAAAAATTAAACATCTCAGGAAATAATGATTTATCTCTGTTATGTAGACCTATAGTTAGTTTAATATTGAAATGTTTTACTGCCAAGTAATTTCACATATTTATGCATCTCTACTGATAAAACAAAGTTTTGGTCTGTATATATGTATTTGTCTAAGATTTCCGAAGCCGTTTAACTGACTGCAATGACTTTTTTTTTAAAAAGATATTAATCAATGAAGGTTTTAGCACATATACTTTAGCACTAATACTTTATAGATGTGAGTAGCAAGCTCCAAAGATTTAAAATTAAAAAGGAAAAGTTACAGGATACATAATTTCACCTTGAAATCCAAAGAGTAATTAATCCAAAGATAAATCTTAGGAAAGTTGTAACGACTATTCAAATGTGTCAAAATGTTAGTGTGTGCTTTATTCCTAAACTATCAATCAGTGTTTGACCAACACATGGTAAATCCAGTATTTCATTTAAAAAATCAAGAACTCATGAACTTGATAAACATGGACAGTGGTTTCAGTCTTGCGAAGTGTTTTATTGGTACTGTGGAGTGGAAAAATCGAGGGCTGGCACGCGTGCTTCTTCTGTTATGTAGGAAAACATCAGACCCAACGATAATAATTCGGCGATAAGTTTGGGGATTCTGGATTTAATCATCGACCCATAACTGCCTGAAAGTGTAATTAAACATATGGAATACGACCCGTATCAATTAGTTTGCAAAGAGCTGGCTGTCTTAGAGCAATGGTTCCCAACGTGAGATATGCGAACTTCCAGTGGTATGTGCCAGGAGTTTTGGGGCTACTCGAAAATATTTGAATATTGGCGGAAAAAGCTACATATTACAGCAGAGTGAAACAAAAGATCATTCAAAATTGTGAAATTAACTTAATGCTATCGTGAGGGGTGGTGCGGATTTTCTTCTATATTTGACATTGAAAAATTTATTTCAATTTTAAACATACATTTTTTAATATAAGTAATTAAGCGAATGTAAAATATAAAAAACTGTTTTATTCATCTTATTATTACATTGTTTTTAATCCCATTTATTTTAAGTTTAAACAAATACATCCTAAATAATTAAAAATATACTAACTAAACATTTTGCTAATATTAAGTGCAAAATTTATGGAAATGAGCTGCCAAAAGATATGCAAGCGAAAAAAGGTTGTGAAACGCTGGAGCAGTACTTAAGCAAAAGCCACGTTGTATAACTCTTCTTCATCATTAAGATATTTTCCCTCCATCATAATAATATTTTTCACGTGACAGATCCTATCACTTATCACACTTTGGCTCACCCACATAAAAGGCATATTGGAAAATATTGGAAATACCATCAGAACAAAGCAATCGGTATACAATTTGGATTTCAATGAAGATGTTTTTAATGCAGATTGGAGTGAATTCAACCAAATTGCAAGGTATCACTCTGATAAGTCTGCAAAGGACTTGTCAGGAAAGGTCTTCTTCTATCCTCTGTGGATTCATACGCACAAGCTGCTTATATATAACATACCCTTGCCTCTTGGACCCCTTTTCTTCAGTGTCAAAGCTAACTAATGGAAAAACTCCTGACAACCTGATGTTGTAAAGGATGGCTTCCTATTGGGTAGAGGGAGCCAGCATGTCACATGATCTTTCTAATATAACGGAGTTGATTTTTTAAAGAAAAAATAGTTTTAAAACGTAGTGTATTGAAATTATTTCTAAAAGCGTGGGATTCTCCAAGGATGAAGTATTAAAAGAAAAAAAATACACTTCAGCCATGACTTTTTAAATATATAAGAGAGGTCCAAACCAGTATAATTACATCTTCTACCCAACAATCGTGCGGATTTTTATTTCATATAGAACATTTGAGAGAGACAAAATACAACCGGCCACTTCTATCACAAACTTGGAATATTAATCAAGCCTCTATTGAACACATAACCACTTACCGTAGACATAAAAGTATTATAGAGATTATAGAGTGTTCGAATTAAGTATAAAAAGTGTTCTTTAAAGATGCACACTGATGAAATGGTAATTAATTAATTATTGGCTAAGCTCATATTTGAGGGGTGTGTTGCCTTTGTAGTGGCTTCATTGGATATAGCCATTTCTTTGTTTGAAGGGATTAAAACAGCGCATGCGATATTTAAATTGCTTTGCATTTTTCTAACGACCAAATTGGCGTGTGCAACATATCAAAGCAAGGTTCAACATCTAAATTATTGCAAAATTGTCTCTTTAACTATGGAAAAACGAGAAAACTATGTCGCATAATATATCAATTGAGATCTAGATAGAACTCTGAGTGATCTCAGAAACAACAACATGCTCATAGGAGACGTCACCGTATTGTTCTTAGGAAACCTGCGACAAGCTCTACCGATCATTCCGAGTCACTAGAGCTGATGAAGTCAAATTCCTACCTGAAAAGATCCAAAATATTTTCCGACGTTGTGAAACTTACCCGTAAACCAACAGGTGTATCCACATGTGGGAAGAAAATATTTAGACTTATTTGTCGATACATTGCTGAAACTTTGCAATGGAGTTTATCGCAGGGTACGAAGGCAAGGTGTCCTTGAATAGCCCAAAGATATGAGTCATGGGAAAGGATATCCACTAATTAGTACATTTTATACACCCCGGTATACATCTTCCGCAAAACTAGCTCTTTCATGGTTCCAGCATAAATCTATTCTTGCTCCATAAATGAATGGCTAATGAAATTTGCCACTGTATTTTAGACTGTGTTTAATCTTAAAACAGAAATAATTACTCTATATTGAGTTTTTAGATTCTAAAGATATATCTTTTATTAACTTTAAAACTTTTATCATGGTAATTTCTACCTAATATGTTGCGTGATCTCGTCTCTGTACGGGAAATTAAAAGCTCTGGGATTATAAACACTATTGTTTGAATGTAAATATTTTTAAAAACCACATTAACGCAAGCGAAGCCGGGATCCAAAGTTAGTTAGATACTATCTTGCTATGATATTTTTTGAAACATGTTCATTGTTTTATTAATTAATTAAATGTAAAAACGAGGCTCATATGCTAAAATGCATTCATGAGATTAAAATCTACCTTACCTGCATTTGAACCATAGTGATATAGTGACGTTTTATCTTTTATTTCATGGCTAAGACTCATTTGGAAAAAATAATTATAGATATCTTAGAATGGAAAAAAAATCCATGGCCTGAGCCCACAATCAATTCATTCCGACTGATAGCTGCCATCTGTTGGTAAAGATAGTGTAAACTTCTACTGTGGTCAGCACAACGAACCCTCCGGCCGCTAATCTACTCTAGTATAGAGAGTTATATATTTTATATTCGTAAGATTATTCTCCTCTTTTTTTTTTCTCCAGCTGCGACAAGCCCTACCGATCATTCCGAGTCACTAGAGCTGACGAAGTCAATGCCTGCCTGAAAATATCCTAAATATTTTCAGACGTTGTGAAACTTACCCGTAAACCAACAGGCGTATCCACATGTGGGAAGAAAATATTTAGACTTATTTGTCGCTACATT
The DNA here is from genome assembly GCA_902141385.1 of Timema californicum. Taxonomy (NCBI): domain Eukaryota; kingdom Metazoa; phylum Arthropoda; class Insecta; order Phasmatodea; family Timematidae; genus Timema; species Timema californicum. The sequence goes on along the minus strand of CABFOW010000497.1, from coordinate 217,592 downwards.
GCTGAAACTTTGCAATGGAGTTTTTCACAGGGTACGAAGGCAAGGTGTCCTTGAATAGCTCACAGATATGCGTCATGGGCAAGTATATCCACTAATTAGTACATTTTATACATCCCGGTATACATCTTCCGCAAAACTAGCTCTTTCATGGTTCCAGCAAAAATCTATTCTTGCTCCATAAATGAATGGCTAATGAAATTTGCCACTGCATTTTAGACTGTGTTTAATCTTAAAACAGAAATAATTACTCTATATTGAGTTTTTTGATTCTAAAGATATATATTTTATCAACTTCAAAACTTTTATCGTGGTAATTTCTACCTAATATGTTGCGTGATCTCGTCTCTGTACGGGTAATTAAAAGCTCTGGGATTATAAACACTATTGTTTGAATGTAAATATTTTTTAAAACCACATTAACGCAAGCGAAGCCGGGATCCAAAGTTAGTTAGATACTATCTTGCTATGATAGTTTTTGAAACATGTTCATTGTTTTATTAATTCATTAAATGTAAAAATGAGGCTAATCAGCTAAAATGCATTCATGAGATTAAAATCTACCTTACCTGCATTTGAACCAGAGTGACGTAGTGACGTTTTATCTTTTATTCCATGGCTAAAACTCATTTGGAAAAAATAATTATAGATATCATAGAATGAAAAAAAAATCCATGGCTTGAGCCCACAATCGATTCATACCGACTGATAGCTGCCATCTGATGGTAAAGATAGTGTAAACTTCTACTGTGGTCAGCACAACGAACCCTCCGGCCGTTAATCTACTCTAGTATAGAGAGTTATATATTTTATATTCGTAAGATTATTCCCCTCTTTCTTTTCCAGTATATTCATATTGCAGAAAGGATATAATGTAGGCTTTATTACATTCCGATTCTTATATTAATTTTCTCGTCCTTACCTCCTATTCCTCTTTACAAGTATTAATGCTAAAAAAACCTTTTCATTTATGTATGAAATTTTTAAGTGGGGTGTACTCTCCAACTTGACACAAAAAAGTTTTATGGGTCAATGATCACATCAGGCGCATTTACATTAATTAAGATTTTCAGTTAATTAAATATTCTAAAAAAAGAATTTTCGTTTCCGAAAAAAAAAATTAGTTATCTCAAATCTTTATTTTATTTTTACAATTATTAATAAGTGTGTCTTTCAACTCTTATAAAGAAATTGTAGTAATTGTTCTAAAGCAGAGTTTATTTTCCTTAGGTTGTAACTAACCTTCCTTATTCTCGTGATGAGCTTCCTTGGAGTTATTAACAGTTTAGCAACTTCTATAAGACTCTAAAAGAAAGAAAATAAAGTATTTAAAAGCCAGAAGAGGAGCTCAACATGCATGATAATTATTTGTGCACACGCACTTGAATCAACATGGTACAAAAGAAACTATTAAATTATGTGTGTATATTTAAATTTTATTCTTTGCGTAATGTAAAACTCGTTAGCGACTAGGCCGGAAGTGATTTATATATATATTTTTCTGTAGAAGTAGGAAAAAGTAACAACCCTCTGATTTTTAATTTTAAAAACACATTAGTGCACCTTTGTAGATGTAATTGTTTAATAGTATTCTAAAAACCAGGATTGATGTTAGTTCTTATACACATATGCGTTTTTTCTATGATGTGTGTGATTGGTTAAATGATTTATATAAACTAAATTTAATATCATTGATTTGTATGTATGTATGTATGTATGTATGTATGTATGTATGTATGTATGTATGTATGTATGTATGTATGTATGTATGTATGTATGTATGTATGTATGTATGTATGTATGTATGTATGTATGTCATCTATAGCAAAAGGAAAAAAATGTAATGTGTTTTGCCATGCCAATTCCGTTCAATATCTGTTTGAACTATCTACACATTATGCACTAATGGCGGGAAGGATGATAAAGACAGAATTTAGGAGAAGTGTACCAATATATTTGTGTAGACAAAGTAAAGAAATATTTAGGACAAATTATACACACTCGTAAAACCATCTGAGATTCGATTCCTGACCTTTTCTGACACCGGAAAATAAAACAACGGGAGACTGAAGTCTTGCTCTGGTCCATGTGTCCAACCATTAAGGAAGAATCCACTCTCAATACACCCTACCGGGATTCTAAATCTGATTTTCCCACCTTCAGCCAACCATATAAGACAATTCTGACACTTTTGTCTACTAACTTTGCTAAGGAGGGTTTAACTCTTTGATGGAAAAAAACTCAGTCGTCAAACATATGAAAACGAGGATGCCGCCATCATAAAATGTAGCGTGTATAATAAGGGATGAGGGCGGGCGTAGAGAATGGATGAAAGCTTCCCAAGTGACAGGCGAATTGACATGCCTCCCTTAGAAGTGAAAACTGTAATGAGTGGAATATTGACGTTGATTCAACTTGTTCCCATGACTGAGGCTGTCTGCAGCCGTCATATAGGCCCATCAACGTACTTAACGTGACTGACTTATTTTGTGACCAGGATTAATAAAAATTTGAGTGGATTATTTTATGAAATGTTGTTTTTAAACTTCTCTGAACATGAATGTTGGTGTTTTCCCTTGTATTTTACCATTTTAACTAAGTTCAGCTACTTTAGGTATAAAGTGCATGTAGAGACAACCAATACCTACTTTATTTAACATTCTCCCCCTGGTATATTAGCCTGTGTAAGTGCACATATCTAATGCGTACAAAACGGGGAGATTCATAAGAAAGTTCATGCCTTGGTCCAAAGCCAACTATATTTATACATTTTAAGTTAATAAAATAGGGTGTTCTATAAATCTGGCATAATTCACAAAAATCCATCCATGGGACAAGATCATTGTTTCAGTGGAAGATCACCAAAGACCATTTTTATTGCTTCTGTTATAATGATGAGTGTATAGCAGACATGGTATCATTCATTATCAATAGAATTCCTTGGAAGTCCACTGCGTAGTTTATATATTGATTGGAAGTACAGTTTAGAAAATTCAAACATATCTATTTGCGGCCAAAATTGATTGCATGTTAGTGTATTATTTTTGGGTTATTTTATAGACATTGATATCTATTGAAAGTGATAGCTGCAGATAACATGACTTGATGTGTGAATATGTTAAAACCGTTTTAGTAACTTTAGTAACTACAAGATAATGTTCTTCCTACCAAAATCAGGGTATACGATATATCCTTTTTCCAACTTTGCAATAAGTCTGCTAACACAACTCTTGTTTTATGACTCGTAATATGGATTCAAGTATGTATTCAACATCGGCCTATCTTTGACTTTGATTTCCTATGAGTAGAATTGTCTGAGTTCATTCTTCCTTGCTAAGAAACATTCTTGCTTTTAGAAAGAAAACAATTTTCCCTATGAATCTGGGTATTTCAGGCGTTATTGATGTGTGGTGTCTTATTGGGTTTTTATGTTAGTTTGTAAGCTGTGAGTATATACAGGATGACTCATTAGAACGGGAAATTTTGAAACGTGGTGTGGTAGCCCTGGGAGGTTTGTAGCGCGGAAGGACATATAAAAGGCTGCTCCCCACAGCTTGCCATTTAGTCAGCATGGAGCAGTGGAGTGATGTGCAGCGTGTCTATGCAGTCAAAGCATATTACACTACCGGCAGTGTGGAGGATTTGCGTAGAGAGTTTCAGCCTCATTTCAATATCAAATTAAACATTCTTACTTTTAGAAAGAAAACAAATTTTTCCTGTGAATCTGGGTATTTCAGGCGTTATTAATGTATGCTGTCTTATTGGGTTTTTATGTTAGTTTGTAAGCTGTGAGTATATACAGGATGACTCAATAGAACGGGAAATTTTGAAACGTGGTGTGGTAGCCCTGGGAGGTTTGTAGCGCGGAAGGACATATAATAGGCTGCTCCCCACAGCTTGCCATTTAGTCAGCATTGAGCAGTGGAGTGATGTGCAGCTTGTCTATGCGGTCAAAGCATATTACACGACCATAAGTGTGGAGGATTTGAATAGATAGTTTCAGCCTCATTTCAATATCAAATGGCATGGGCGTATGCCATCATCTCATGCAATTAACACATGGGTCCGTGATTTTGAGGAAGGGGGATGGGCTCTGAATAAGAAACCTGCAGGGCATCCGTGAACCGCTCGTGCAGAAGACACGGTCGAGGCTGTAGGAACGGCTGTTACCATAAGTTCATAGCTTTCGGCTCGACCTTACGAAGTTTATTTACAGGTGCATCTTTCGAGTGTTCAACGAATTCTGAAAGTAGACTTAAAGTTCCATTTGTATAGGTTACAGATCGTCCAGCAACTCAAACCTAACGGCCATCTAATGCGGTGACAATTTTCTGAACGCGTTGTTAGCATTAGTTCACGACTACGATGATTTCATTTACAGCCTGTGGATGTTGGACGTTGGACAAAGCCCACTTCCCCCTCCATGGCTTTGTCAATAAGCAGAACTTTCACTATTGGGCGCCGCAGAATCTTCGTTTGTTACACGAGCGTCCGTTACACAGTAGCAAAGTGGCAGTATGATGCATTGTCATCAAGTTTCGTTATAGGCCCCTATTAATTTGAAGATGATGATGGCCACTGTAACGTTTGTGTGGTATGTTCCCATGTTGGAGAAATTTGTTGCGCATGAACCAACCCGTTTTCCAAAACCAATGGTCATCACCTGGTTTCAACAAAACGGAGCAACGGCACACACAGTACGAATATCGAAGGCAACTGTACGACACTTGTTTGACAACCATGTAATTTCAAGGAACGGTGAAATTGCATGGCTCCCAAGATCTACCGACGTTACAGTATGTGATTACTTTTTTGGGATCACCTTAAGAGTGAGATGTACCGTACTCACCCAGCTATGATGGACGAACTGAAAACAATAATACGAAAGGATATTACCAGGATTCCTGTTGACTTGTTATGGCATGTCATGCACAATATTTCGAAGATACTGCAGGAATGTCTGCGCAGAGAATGTGGACACCTATCGGATATTATTTTCAAGAATTAACTTATCGTTATATAATTCCACAATGGTATACTTTGTACTATTGACTGGCATAAATATATATTTATAAAGTTTGTATACTCGTATATTATTAACCATTCCGTTATTTACCGTTCTTTTAAGTCATCCTGTATAGCTCATGTTTATAAAGTGCATATCAATTTACTCTCTAAAAATAATTCTTAGTAACCAACAAAATGATAGAAAGTCACTTTCACAACAACAACAAAACATTCTTCCAGTACTTGTGAAAACTTAAAGCTAATATGACATCAAGTAAATATTAAAAGCGTACCTGTGTAGTAAATATGATACTCGAAGCAAAGCTTAATTTTGTACTTTGGTAGAAGGGCCAATGTCCAAAATTATGGAATTCAAGCTATGTCCAGCATTAACCTCAAAATAATGAATTCTATCATATAAAAATTTCCAATACATTTCCTGTATTATAATCCCAGCTAGGCCCATTGTCATGAGCCCAAAGTGATATGTACAGTATATTAAAACAAAAAGGGCTAATGTGCCCAATATTCTTATACCTCAATGTATTAATTTAAAAAGGGCCAATGTGTGCACATTGGTCCAATAACAACATTCTTAAACTTCAATGTCTTAAAATAAAAATGGCTACTGTCCCTTTTTTGTGTGACATTGGTCGTTCTTTAGCACTAAGAAATGTGCATGCGTCCTCCTTTTATTCTGTTCTACTTATACAAAAAATTGCCACATTCTATAGAATATTCTGAAAATTTAAAGAATGAGGTATTGGCTTCAATAATGTATTTTAATCAATATACACTTCGCAGAAAAGGGGATATGTCCCTTAAATTTAAATTTTAAAGGAGGTCAATGTCCAATAAAGTCTGTAAGACATTTAAAATCTGAATTTTACTTTTACATTAATTACTACACGCCATTACAAGAATACTTTTTACATCCATTATTGTTTCCAGCCTGTGGCCTAAGCCAGTTTTTTATTAAAGCCATATTCCACTACAAGTTTGCTAGTCCTGTAGTAGCGTCATATGACTTATAATCTAAATTAAGATTACGACAGGCACAACATTCAGTCTCCGGACATTTAATTCATCACTGTGAAAGGGTAAACCCACATTTCACTAAGGCTAGATTTTTCAGCCATGCTGGGAATCAAACCCGGGGCCATTAGCTCAGTAGGCAGACACGTTACCGACTGAGCTAAGGTCACCAATCCAATAATAATAAGATAACTAAACCATGGAAAAAAATTTCTTTGGATGCTATGTGTGTGATTCAATCACTTTTAGAGACTTAATTTGGCTTTTCCCAGAAATATGTAACTGTTACATTGGCCCTTATTCTGCCAAGATACAAAATTATTTAATGCGAAAAGCTATGTAAATTTGCTGCACGACTGGACACAAGTATATCCCTTGACCTCGAACTACTTAGACAGAGAATACTGGTGTTTTGTTGTTGGGCTGGTTCCCAGACAATGGAGCAAGCCATGGCCCAAGACAACCTTTATTGTCATGGAATATTTGTTTAATTCACTAACGGCGAGTAGCTCTGTTGGTATAAATGCGAAGTAAACGTAGTAAGGTCAGTAAATGACGTTTAATCAAATCGAATATCACGAGTATCATGTTGAGGGATTATCAATTTCCGGTGTATATATCCTTGCTCGATACATAATTTAGCCTAGACCGATTCAGTACATGTGTTTCCTCGTTAAATATTACCCACATATCACTTGTGTTGATTATTTGAGTAAGTAAAGTTAGCTATTGCCTGAGTCAAATTCAAATTCAACAGAAAAAATAAAAATCATAATCATCACCTTACTTCAAATTTCTACACCTTCCAAATAAGCTTCACATTATTTTGGATCTGAGTTAAAGAGTAGAGCCTACAAAAATATATTACTTTTATATTTATCATGTAAACAAAAATATAATATATTACGAACAAAATAAGTTTAATTAAACCACTAAATACTAATTGCATAGTTTTAGAACGATTTTATCCTAAATAAAATTTATTTTGACTTTTTTTTTACTAAAACTTATTATTTCAAGCCAATAGGATTGTTTTACCACAGAGAGCGAAGATTTTCTATTTCCCAGTCGGTAAACAAGCTATAGTTTTGTGTTTAGAAAAGAAATAAAACAATATGTAAGTCAAAATTAGTCTTGATGCATTAATGCATATTGCTAATTTTCTCTGGGAAGGGATCGACTGGCTCAACTTACAATCCATTTACACTAAAATATACGTCTATACTTGATGGATTTCACTATGGTATAACTATTAAGCTGAGGCCACAGTGTAATCCATCAAGTATAGACTTCTGATACCTTTTAAGCTAATTGGAGCGTACATCCAGAATGGGAGATATTCAAATTTTCCTTTCAAAAATCTGATTTAAGTACAGTACATTAGCTATTTGGTGTTCGTTAAAATTAACTTCCAAAAATCAGTTGAAAGACGTTCTAAATTACTACTCGTCAAAAAGTACAAATAAAACGACAAATAATTCTCAAATCATCCCCAAAATACGAAGTAATAACTCAGCAATAATCTAAAATACTTAACATATTTTAAAATAAAACTTAAGTAATTTTTATTAAGTCAACATGGCGGACTGTTATAATGTTCTTCGAAAGACACCGAGGGATTTATCAGGGTCAAAACCAATTATATTTAGGGCAATAATGACTTATCACGTGAAATAATTATAATATCTTTACAACCTCAAGTAATTTTTCATAAATATTTGTGCATAGTTAAAGTTTTCTTCTGAACAAATGATGGGTTTATTCGTATCAAAAACCTTCAAGGGATATCAGTAAGAACTCATCTAAAACACGTTCTAAATTTTTAACATTGTTTTAGAGAGTACGTCCAATATGGTGGACAGTTAATGTTTTCTTCCAAGGATATAATGTGAAGATTCCAATTCGAAAGGAACTAATTAATTTAAAAACAACTTTAACCAATATTATAAAACACGTTCTTGAATAATTTGTCAGGAGATACAACCAACATGGTGGATTTTACTAGCAAGATGTATGAGAGTACTCTGCACTACCAACGTTCTCTAGGAATTATAGCAAGAGAATGTTCCTTCGATTCATATAAGATCACAACTGACGGAAGAGGTTTTAATTTGTGCTATATCGATGATTGTTTTCATTCACCTCGTTTGTTCACGATTCACGAGTACTTCTAGTTGATGACTCTCTACAGTACAAAGTCTACACTCCGCAACATGCCATTAAAATATCGATGCGTTCTAGTAAATACAAATGTTGCTACACTGAACGGATTCTGATAAATCTGAAGGTAAAAATTAGTGTATTTTCTCAAGGATGAGTGGCAATGGGGATCAACTATCTTTTATTCGATATTCAAACTTGGAAGAATCGTAAAAAAACACACTTATTAACGGATTCTGATAAATCTGAGGGTAAACACTAGTGTATTTTCTCATGGATGAGTGGCAATGGGGATCAACTACAGATCTTTTATTCCCTATTCAAACTTGGAAGAGTCGTAAAAAAAATCTTATATGTTGGTTCGCTTGAACTTTAATTGATAGACCATGAGACTCAACCATTAAGTGTGCTACCTTATGCTAATTTAATTTAAAAATAGGGTGTTACTACCTTCATTAGTCGGCATGTGTAGGGGATATAATGTTTATCTACCCTTATTTGCCAGTGACGTAGAGCAGTGTTTTTTGTTTTTGTTTTTCAAATTAGAATATTAATTAGTTATTTTTTACACTATAAAACAGCATCAGTAGTTAAGACTAGGAACTTTTTCAAATCTGAATAAAAGACGTTTACCAAATTTAATTTATTGAATTATTGAATTTTCATCATATTAGTGTAAGATATTTTATAAGGGCTCCAGAATGTACTTTTGCTGGTTCAAGGACTCCTTCAATCCAAAAGGTTTGGGAGCCCCTGACTTAGAGGTTGTGGTTTGAATCTAGAGACTGAGGGTGGTTTGTCCATATTAATTTCCTACTCTTCTTCCAACAATTTTGTGTTCTTGGGCTCCGTGAATTTTAGAATATTAATTAGTTATGTTTTACACTATAAAACAGCGTCAGTAGTTAAGACTGCCAACTTTTTAAAACCTGAATAAAAGACGTTTATTAAATTTAATTTATTGAATTATTGAATTTTCATAATATTAGTGTAAGATATTTTTAAAGGGCTCCATAATTTACTTTTGCTGGTTCAAGGACTCCTTCAATCCAAAAGGTTTGGGAGCCCCTGACTTAGTGGTTGTGGTTTGAATCTAGAGACTGAGGGTGGTTTGTCCATATTAATTTCCTACTCTTCTTCCAAACAATTTTGGGTACATTCCCTCTAATTTCTAACTTTGTTGTTTGTGTAGTCAAGTTCTTATATCTATGACATATATTAAGTTGTGGAACACATTATTATAGGGCTGATATATGATGTTTAGATAGTGCAAGCTAGTTACTAAAATTAAATAAAAACACAAGCAATATTTTTTATACATAGTACACAAATTTTAATGGTTCAGTCAATAAGAACATTTTTTAAATCATTTGAAAATGAAGGTAAATAAATAGTTGAAAAGAATACAAAGTAGTTTAAATAAATAATTTTAACATATTTTTCAATTAAATATGTCTACATCAATAATTGTTTCCTTTTCTAAAATTGAGACAACACATATTAATCTCACTTTTGTATTTTAAATAAAAAATTTTTTTTTAAATTTTTGGAAATGTTTGTACCAAAATATCAAAGACGATTTTAAAATATCATGAAAAAAGAATGATTCACCTCGATAGATTTTGATAAATTAATCAAGCAAACAAAATTAAATTTGGAAAAGGAGAAAGGGATGAGGGAAACTAATCGTAAACTCGCTCAAACTAAATTTAGGGATGTCGTCACTTCTCCCTCTTCCTTGCCCTCAGGACGCCATAAGAGCCCCAATTGTACTACCCTCCCCCATAAACCACCCCTCCCCATCTACCTAATCTCTATTAACGCCAATGAGAGACAACTATTGTTTTCATTTCAGTCTGCCATCTGCTGCTGTAATTATACGAAACATTTTACGATTTGTTTCTTTGAACGTCCGGAGAGAACTTAATAAAAGCTTTTTGTTTTGAACGTTGTTTTTCTTTGTTGTACGTCGTGATTCATAGAGCAAGGGGGCTGTTGCAGTTTAAGTACTGTGTCAACCATAGACGTGGCATTGAGTGTGTTGTCAAGAAAAGATTGTAAAAAGGAAAAGAAAGTCAACAAACGATGGTCCTGTTTAAAGTTATTGGCGAATGAATACTAATTATAGTATAAGTTATTGGTGAATAAGCATAATGTTTAAAGTTATTGGTGATTGATTGTCGTTTTTGAAACTATTGGTGAATAATAGTTATGTTTGTTGATATTGTAGAGCCCTCTTCATATTCGAATCAATATTGAGTGAGCTCCAAACTACAATAATTACAAACTTAAATCTGAGCCATACTGGAATTAAACCAAAATCACTCAGAGGAGTAGGTAAGCTTACGTCTAGGTTCGAGAATGGCATACCAATTGCAACATAATTAGTACATGGTCTCTGGCTAAAGAGCTATGCTATAATTCAATAATGGTAAAAATAAACTCATTAAAAAGTTCAAAGAGCTACAAGATATATAGCAGGTCCATGTGTTCATACGTAAACCGTGTTTTATTCAGACTTTCATATTTCTGGATTTTTACCAATGTTGAAGATTGTATATTTTTTTATCTTCGCCGTCGCCACTCACCTCAAGTGGCAAATTTGCCATAAAATGTAACAGATTGACTATACAAGTGTGGCAGATTGGCCATAAAAGTGTGACGAATTGGCCAGTAAATGGGGTCTAATTTTAGTTTGCTAGCTCTCACAGTAAAATAAACTTTTTTACTGACGGCGTGTGCTGGTTGTAGCTTGATATTTCCTGCACACCATTGGAAGCATTCCGATTTCTGAATTAGTCATTGACGCAACATTGCCTTTCAATACTCTCCTCCACTCCATTTCTTAACACTTGATCTCATCTCTTCCCTCAAAAAAATAATTGTCAACTATCAAATTAAACTGTCTTGAATTTCCAATTTGAACAGTTTTCATCATTTGAGTCTGAGACTTTTATAAATGAGTCCATGTTTTGGATAAATTGTTTAAACCATGTGTGTTGTTTTAAAAGTTCAATCGAGCAACATAATTTCTCAACTTTTACATAGTGTGGAAAATTTCACTTCTCATTTGCCACACCTGTGGCTATATTGAAAAATATGTTGTCCACCTCTTCTCTAAGGGTTCTTTCTATAACCATTTGACTGTAGATTTACTGTCCTAGCTTCTAGCTGTAGATGTTACGAACGTTGGATTATGCGTCTATGTTTCTTAGCCCTTCGCCCCAGTCTCACCCAACTACTGAAGTATCAAGACAAATAGTCGTAATTTGGGAACTAGTTTTCACTTTGTTAATTGTCGAAGCCTCTTGATAGGGCTTCATTTAAGTTATTGCCATTCAAAGAGCCCCCCTCCTCTCAACCTCGCATCTGTTACATGCAATCTTCAAAAAATAAAATACGTCTCATTACATCTTCAATAGTCTACACTACAACATAATTTGAAGACTCTAACACTTATTTTAATTAAATAATGTACAACTACGTGATTATTATAATTTAAAGACTCTTTTTTTGTCAAATGTATACTCTCCCAGATGCTACAAGTGAATGTTAAATTTTTATGTATAGCTTTTGAGCAAATTTAATATTTTTCGACTCCATTTTGTGGCTGCAAGATATCATAAATTATCTTAATTTACCCATAACGGGATAAAAGGGAGGGTTTGAAGGGGAATAGGATATTTGTCTTCAGTTGTGATCTCCACTATGGTTTTTAAACCTCCTCTACCCAGGTTAAATATGAACTGTTTTCTCAAAATATACGTTTTCCACACCAGTGGTCGAGGGATCTAAGGCGTTAGATTGTGACACCAGTGGTTTGTACCACTATGGCACTATCGGCTTATCCTTAATTTAGGCGTTCTTGGTATTTGCGTGTCACTTAATGGTAATAACTAGAATATTTTACATTGTATTCGGGCACCAGCTATTACGTATTCACTAGAGTCACAATTTTCTGCCATACAGTCGGATAACGGAAAAGCCGGATAATACAGAATACAAGTGTGAATAATTTACAGTATGGGTTTACCTACTTTTATATATTTTCACAAAATATTTTTTTCTATATATAATCTACAAATTTTCTGAGTGCGATGTAAAGTAGGAATACAGTAAATGTAGGGGACAGTAAAAATGAAAGAAAATGGAAGATTTTCAGATTTTTACAATGCATTAATTTATTTTTCAAATGGAACATCGGTTACAAAGTAAGAAGAACGCCGATGTAAACATACGTAAGGAACGCTTCCTCAAACCAAAAACCAATATCGCAGTGCCCTTCAGTGTCCGACTGCCACGCCTATATGAGCCCACCCATAGCTAATGTAGCAACTCCTCACTCACATCTACCTCGACACAGCTTCTGTTTCCAGCCAAATCAACGCAGTGCTGCTATCTACACCGACCAAGCGTATGCGATTGCAATAGTACGCCAACCGCATGCATAGCAGCTATGCTTTGCTGTCTCCAATGTAACAATTGTAAGGTGCTTGCAAAATATATTTTTTTTATCAATTACTGGCGGATATGTACCGGTTTATTTATTTTAAAATTCACTTGTTAACACCAAACCGGATAATACGGAGAACCGGAGAGTCGTGAACTTGGTGTATAACCAATATATTATTTTATACCAAGCAAATATCATATTAATTAATTTGAATTAATTTATTAAACCACTTCCTAGCTTAAAATATTATAAACTTAAACCTAAACGCTCTTTATAGGGGGAGTGTTCGGATCTCCACCCCCTTGAACAATAAAAAACGCAGTTGGAGTGCCTATCCACCTTCGTGGTTTTTTAACTATAAAAAACGCATTAGACCTACCCATTTCACTAGAGTCGTGGGGTTGATCCTTGCAACCGTATGGCCCTCAGAGAAGAGTTAACTGATAAGAGTCCATCCAGGTACAGTTTATTTTCAAAAGTAACATAAGAACTGTACTTTAACTAAAATAAATGATACGATGCATCGCACAGGCTTTCTCCCTCTTTTATCTTAAAATATACATTTATTAAAAACTCGTTAAGATTTGTGAAACGAAATTATATTACGCTATGTCATTTTAAACTAGGAATATTATTACAGAAACAGTGAGAAAATAAAACATTTTGTCACCAAAGAGCATACAAATAAAATTCCTTATCAGAGGCCTTGATTAAAAAGTAAATATATTTGCTTAATGCGAGGAGATTATTGGTTTCATTAAAATATATTTCTCATCAAACATTTTTACCTTTAATATTACTACAACATTACAATTATAAGTTATTTTTGAACAAGACATGGTTGCGGTAAAATGATCAAAATTGGAAAATCCCCCTGATATAAAGTAACCTCAAATTCATTTTCATAAGAAAATGACATTTGCCATCATGTTTATAGTGATCAACAGTGTATAAATATAAAATTTAATCAAAATCTTTAAAGAGAAATTTCAGAAAAAACCCATTTCTTCTCTTTTTGGCCGTCAGTAAACTACCCTAAATTTAGGGCTGGATATATAATTCAAAAAACACCTCCGGGGGACCCTATGAAAACACTATATACCAAGTTTTAGCCCAATCGCTAAACCATTTTCTGCTCTAGCCCGAGGTACAGACGGACAGATTGAAAGATAAGACAGATGGCATTGTGAAAACCACGTAATTGGTGTCAGGAGGTTATGAAACGTCAACATTAATTATCAAATTTTCAAGTTCAATTTTTTTATGATCACAATACTTCTCCATCTTAGGTGTCGAGAGAAAGTAGGAAAATAGTGTTTCATAGACCAATAAATACCGGGGTGGAATCGTTGAAAGAAAGTTACTTCACAATAGTTTGGATCTATAATAGGACCGTGAAATCACCACTGTCTGCCTGTCCAGGGTTTATTAAATTGATTTGAATGCAAATATAAAAATGTTTACAATCCTATAAATCCTATAAGTATCGATAATATAATAGTACATTACAAGATTCTCATTGCATTTGGTCACCGTTAACATGGGAAGTTGAGATTACAATCCCAGTCAGGGCTCATCCATAAACCACCTAGTGCTTCTGAGTGGGGGGAGGGCGTTGTTATGAGGGAGCTCTAATGTATGCACGAAGTAACATGAGGGTTGGGTTGATATAGTAGGATTCCGGTAATAAGAACTCTATATAACAGCTACTAAAACAATTTTAATGTATCGATAAGTGAAGTCATTCTTTACAACCATCACGTTGTATAGGTACTGTCAATACCATTAAAACATTATTAATAATATAGTAAAATGTTGGAAAGTTAAGTAACACATACTATTACTATAATTCAAATATTAAAAAAATATATTATAGATTATGTTCATATTGTTCATATTAAATCTGAAAAAGTTTATTAGTGTCACAAAGCTTCCCTTTGAAATAATGGCATTTGCTCTTGATGTGTAGAGTTACGTAGCAGGAATTGGAAAATAGGAGGAAGGGGAATGGGTACGTGGTGTTACATGAGAGAAGGGAGGGTAAAAAAAAAGAGAACAAACCGTTACTGTTATGATGTTATTTGCCACCCTACCTTGTATTTCCCTATTTTTTTTACTTTCGTGAACAATTTCTAATTTAATTTCGCGTGAAATCTTCAAAGCTGGTCACCAGCCTGACTATGATACTGTTTACATATATCTAAATAAATAAAAGGACGGAAGGAACAACGTAAAACATTGTTTTAAATAATTTAAATAAAGAATTTTGATTTAAGGAAGAACACTTACCTTTTATTAAGCATATTAATTATCCTTTTAAGAAGTGTGATTGACTGTGTTTATTTTGAAGGTCGGATATGTTTGTGTTAACGCATGGGCAGTGCTATCAAACGNCATTTATTTTCTCTTTCCTAAATAAGTCAGAACTTATTTACTTCCAGAAGGACAAACTAATACAACAAAATAATTAACATTATATTTTATGTCTAATTATTGATTTTACTGATTGTATATATATATATATATATTTCTCTTCCTTTTGGTTTCAACAATACTGTGCTATACCTTGTAAATTTAGAATTATAATTAACCGGAATTCCATAGGTAGGATTTGGATGTGGACAAAAGGGAAACAACAATAAATTCACAAAAGTGCTAACAATGGTTATTTCATACATTCATTTTTATTTGTAGCCTAAATTATTATTTTTTTCAACAATCAATTTTTTTATCAATATTGGTCATGGTTTTTTAAGCTTTAAGTTCACCCAGAGGTCCCGAGGTTGAGAGTCGTCGTGCCACTGAGTGGATAGCCGAGGTAAAGTTTTTTTTATGACTACTATTTTTCCCCTAGATACTAGGGGTGGCGCCCAATAAAAACACAAGTATATAGGTAAAGAGAATACTCAGATATCTCTTACACTGTTTGGAATGAACCGAGGTAAAAATATTGATATTTTCCCGGTCAAAGATTATTATATTTTTTTATTATCACTGTAAAAAAATTATTCATTACACTGTATGTGGATTATGGATGACCACTCGGATATATTAAGAACTGTTTGTTAATGTGTGGTTTTCCTTATATTATGACAGTGGCTAATTTTATTTGAACTAATCCCCTCAACCCCTGCCCTTAAGAGTAAGTAGCCCTTGTTTACAGTATTTAAACATACACTTCACTTTTCTATTAGGTTTAATGTAGATTAATAATTGCCATGTTTAGTGATTCTATCTAATGTCATTCACTGAATAGATTTTTTAGATCACATTTAATAATTTAAATTTCTTTTTTATATATAATTATTTTTATATGTTACATTATTAAGTATTTTTTTAAATTGCTGGCCTGTTGTAAGCCGTACGACTGTTGGCTTTCACTATAGTAAAGAATATTGATAGTGAAATAACGTTAACTCTCGTTAAAGAGAAAGAATGTATAAATCAAATAATTTTTCCTAAAAAGCCTCTCAGAAACGGGTTTCCATAAGCAATGCCTCAATGCTCCCTTCAACTGACCCAGTTTCTATCCTACGTAGAACAACGGAAAGTGGAGAAGAGGGATATTGGTTTTTATAGGATAATCTAGCGTTCAGTGAAGTTAAATGACCAACTTAGTTCTTGATCCAAACGTTAAGTTCATCTTGTCTGGTTTGTCGATCACGGGGAGGTCAGGGTTCAAATGTTTGCCAGATGGGGAGAGGATGGACTTCAACCAATTGTTTTGAATCTTGCCTCTACGCAAATATTTTTTTCTAAATTATATCTTTACCTTTCATAGTCTATAAGCCCTATTAAAATGCGGAGAGTGAGGATGGAAAAGTAAAGTGTGGTGCGAAAATAAAAATTAGAGTAATGGAGTATCTTAAAATAAAGATTTAAAATTGAATGAGTGAAATAATAATTGTAAATTATTTACTTAACAAGAACCATCTATAAATATAGAAAAGCTTTTAAAATTAATGCTAAATATTTGTAAGACACCCATATTTTAAGGAACCGTCACTATACAAATAATTATAAATTAGTTACTGTTTAGTATGCTAAGTAATATAATTTTATATATATACAACGTATGATATATTCTGAGAGTCTCTGTCCTAATCTTCTTGTTTTTCCTACGCCCATGGCTTATTTAGTCCAAACTACTTTAAAAGACCAGTTTAAAATGACAAAAAACCTATCTGGCTGGTACATATTAATTTAAGCTCTTCAAATTTATTTTTTCCCCTTGACTGGCATCTTTATAGATTCAAGTATCTCCAAACCCCATTGTGTTAGTAATAGCCACTTGATGCAGGAAATAAGAGAGGGGAGGAAGATGAGGAATCTAGTGGTGGGAGGGACAAAATTGATTACGTTAGGGGTAGATTCTAACCTACCCTCTACAGCACTGTCTTCTTACATTCAAGAGTGTAAAAACAGATCAAGAAAAGAGGAAACCAGAAGAAAGGGTTTTTTTGTTGGGAAACGCCAGAAAAACTCTCTTAGGAAGAAAAAAAAAATTGAAGAAAAGATAAAGAAAAGACAAGCCTGGAAGTACCTAAAATAAGAAGAATGATAGATAAAGAAAGGATTCCTGATAATGATTGGTGAAGATAAAGGAAAATAAAACAAATTGTATGATGCGGGGTTCAGATAAAGCGTAGACATGTTCTGAATATTTGAGTCACTTACAATAAAACATTTCACTTCCATCGGTGGACACGTGGAATAAAAGCCAGGCTCATCTATGGCTTGTTTATTAGTGAGTGGAGGTCAAAGCTTTAGTCCTGACTAGGTGTATTCAAAGTGGATTTCTACTCTATCTCCACACAAAGGTGGGCACATTTCCTTTAATTATATCCTTTCATCTATAGCCCTTTAATATAACTAAATTCATGTAGATCGAACGGGCAGTAAGACATTGTAAAACAAGAAATAAAGTAAGACATTCTATATTCTTGTCGCTCGGTCTACTACTTAACCATTATTTATACTCTATTTTTTCATTGGGAAGTTTAATGAACACTTTCTAAACACATATAATCTTAGCATACGACTAATAAACTAATTTAGTCAAAAACATTATGCATACTACTAATTTAGACAGTGAGCTGCAATGGTGACCATGCCTACAAATGCATCAGGATCATCTTGTGTGGTTTGCCTATAGCGGTATGTCGGGACTCAAACCATCACTGGTTGTACTGTGGTGTTACATTATTATCAGGGATTTCCCACTATTCCACCACGCAAATTCAGGTGCATTTCTCTTATCTTAACAATTCTAAAAATAATATTAATAGCTGCACGGGTGAGTATGTGATCTAAACGTCCTGCTCATTTAGTTTTGTTTGTCCTTAAGGTCGGGGTTCGATTTCCGGCCGGGTTTACCTAAATTGGTATTTACTAAATGGCTTCCACTTTTCCTTCCATGTAAATACGTGTACATTTCCTCAAAACTAAACCCTCTTCACCCATATCATATTAGCTTAATTGATACACATCTGTACGGCCCAAGCAGGTAGTTAGACACTGTGGAAAGAAACTATTTCTAATTTTTATTCCCGTTAAGCGTTTAGTCTGGATGGACAGCCTAGATTTTTTGCTATTTTCTATAGAGTAGCAAGACTAGCTCACATACAAACAGCCACTATATTTACTAGCATCTCCGGGAATCGAGTTAAGGTTCCCCAGAATTGTGGTTAGTCACATTATCACCATTTATTCTCTGGAAAACACAATAATTCTTTTTTCGTAATAGTTATAATATCAATCACAGGGATAAAAAATAAACATTATTCAAACTTTAGCTATTTTTTTTACAAACCTTTATGATAGAAATCTAGGAATTAATGCATTCGAATGAGTTATAACCTCCGCCTCACAAGTCAAGGTCAAATACACGAGCATTGAGATATAAGGAATCTGTTTGACAGTTATAAAAGTTACTAAAACGATTTCCATAGATTTAAAAGTTACGTTAGGTTATCTGAAAATGTCACTTTTCAAAGATAATATTAATAAATATGAAAAATGCTTATAATAAAGTAAACTGTAATAATGTTGGCTGCATAAAAAGTTGTTTGTATTTTCTAAAAGTTCCATTCTATCCATTTTCGGGTGCGGGGTAACCATTGAGACCTTATCCGAAAGAAATCAGCCTCTACTTCCCCTCTTCACCCCGCCCCAGACGAATCTCTGGAAGCGCTGGGGCTATAGAACTCATAATCAGGTGGGGAATGGGGGGTATCCCTTGAGACATTATCAGAAATAACTCCCCCATATAGGCCCCCTTCCCTCTCTTGATTCAGCTTCGGAACGTCTCTTTAAAACAAGATTTACATCTTTTTGTATTTCAATCAACTGAAAAAACTATTCATTTTCTTTAGTTAACTTAAAATCCTTATTAAAGAAAATAATTTTATTTTATATTTATATTTAAGTATTTTGCTATTTGCGTGTGGGTTAGCCAGTTTAATACATTTCACCAAGCTAGATGTTGGTATTGTGTGTCATATTTAAAATTATTTTAATCGTTACTTTACTTTAAATACCTCGTGTGTTTAATTTATATTGAGGTTTGATTTTGGATAGTTAGAGCTTACCCAATAAAATTATTTTGTACATATACTGATATGTGTTTGTAAATATTTGTTCCCAATTCAACTGCAGTCAATCTTAAGGCAGGTCCGTGTTCAACCCACAAATTAGAAACATGGCTTCATACAAGTCAATGACCAAATTAAAGTTGAAAAAAATATACTTTATTGGTTAATCCACTGGATCCCCAGTAAATAATCTCCAATTAAAATCACACATACATAGCTTTAGAAGAAAGGTGACGTTATTTACACGCACTAAGCATAATTTAGATACATGTTGAAAAAAAAATCAATACAGCCGTATCTGGGTTCTATTACAATGCGTGAATGCTATTTTTTTTAATGATCAGTTGTTTTGATTAGTATCGAGGGATTTTATAAAATGTTCTCTACCAAAATAAAATATTGGAAAGTTGTAGTTATAAATATGTTCAAAGAAACTTAAATTATCACACACTGTCAGATAAAGCCAAGCATTCATCCTATTCTACGAAACCAAGAGCTCTTTTAATCCTTCCTCTGTCCTTTTTTCAATTTCATTTCTGCTGACGCTTTTCAAATTAAGAAATAATAGATAAGAAGTGTGGATGGAAGGGGATAAAGAGATGTGCGACAAAGGAGAACTAGGCAAAGAGCTCTTTTAATCTGCCTTTTTGGCTTTTGAGCTATAAGACTTGTCGAAGAATACGCTCACTATTTAAAAGAAAAGAAAAACATGGGCAGACTCATTAAATTGAGTTGCAAATGATGAAAGATAGGCAAAAAGGGAATGGTTGAGTTGGGGTTTTTTCTACTCAAATTTAAAACTAGCTTTATCCTTTTTTGAAAGGAAGGTTTGTTAGTTTCCAAGCTTACTTGTCGTTCTTTGTTTTTTTGTTTTTATATATTATTAAACGCAACGATGAAAGAAAAAACCAGTTGAGTCATTAATTTATTTCAAAGAATTTTCTTTCAAAAGTTTCGAAAAATTATATTTAAGTGAAAAGGTTTAATTTTAGAAATGAAAAAGTATTATTAACATTTTCAATCAAAAATAAATTAGTAGGAAAGTTTATATAAGAGAGTTTAGCCAATTTTATAAAGTGTTTGAAACGATTTAATCAAATATTTTTTTTAAAAAAAGTAACTACTCTAGCACCCTAACCTCAGAGCGTATCCGTTCAGGTAAACATTAACTCTAGCTAATGAGAATGAGGTAAACAAAATAAAATTTAGGGTAAGAATATCTGAGTTTTCTTAGAGTGGGTGTGGGAAACCAGTTAGATAAAAATAAATCTCAGTACACTCGGTTGAGATTCAAACTCAAGCTGACCAGATGAGGATAATGCCCTGGTCTCCATGTTCACCATTGAGGTTAGTAAAAGATGTAAATGAATGTGCACATTTATATAAGATATTTTAATAATTCTTATTAAAGGTTCCGAATAGATTTTAAACAAAAATAGCACAAAATTTATTTTTCACGAATATATTGGATAAAACATATAGGTTACAAATGCTCATATTTTAATTTACTGGCATTAGTAGGTTTTTAATTCATGTTGTTGAAGCTTATTCACATAAGTGATTTATTAACCACTAATAATCCACTTTTAGTGATCTACAAATACCTTGAGCCTTTTATGCTTACACATAAATGGATTAATAAGTTTCCGCCACGCTTGGGCATGAACAAAGGTTTTCCAATGGGCGTTTGTTCATCTCTTAAAATAAAAATCCCCAAATTATATTTTATACCATCATGCCTGGAAAGTGTTCATAGTTCTAGCTTTCACTAGAGATCACAAACTATATAGGCCTAAAAGGATGGCAAATTATAATCTTTTAACTAAGCTATCACAATCTACAAGACTTCCTGTTTTGTTTAGTTAGCATGTATACATTGTAAAAGGCAACGTTAAGTGGAATCACGCCTTCATCCAGTGAACAGAGGGTAAAATGGAAGAGACAACTTTTAGTGGACCCACGTCTTCATTCAGTGAACAGAGGGTAAAATAGAAGAGACAACTTTTAGTGGACCCACGTCTTCATTCAGTGAACAGAGGGTAAAATGGAAGAGAGAACGTTTAGTGCATTCACGTCTTCATTCAGTGAACAGAGGGTAGAATGGAAGAGAGAACGTTTAGTGCATTCACGTCTTCATTCAGTGAACAGAGGGTAAAATAGAAGAGACAACTTTTGGTGCATTCACGTCTTCATTCAATGAACAGAAGGTAAAATGGAAGAGACAACTTTTAGTGGACCCACGTCTTCATTCAGTGAACAGAGGGTAAAATGGAAGAGACAACGTTTAGTGGACCCACGTCTTCATTCAGTGAACAGAGGGTAAAATGGAAGAGACAACTTTTAGTGGACCCACGTCTTCATTCAGTGAACAGAGGGTAAAATAGAAGAGACAACTTTTGGTGCATTCACGTCTTCATTCAGTGAACAGAGGGTAAAATGGAAGAGACAACGCTTAGAGCATTCACGTCTTCATTCAGTGAACAGAGGGTAGAATGGAAGAGACAACGTTTAGTGTACCCACGTCTTCATTCAGTGAACAGAGGGTAGAATGGAAGAGACAACGTTTAGTGGACCCACGTCTTCGTTTGGTGAACATTGTGTTGATGGAGCAGGCACCACTTGGTGAACACATGACTTTGTTAAGTGAGCAGAAGATAATGTAAAGTAGTCATCTCTTTGTGTAGACATGTCTTCGTGTTGTAAACAGAGGATAATTTGAAACAGTCACATTTTAGTGAACTCACGGCCTCGTTTGGTGCACAAAGGATATAATTATCCAGTTAGTAAGTTCAATGTACCTACGCCTTTGTTCGATGATAAGATCATGATAAAATAAAAATACTATTATGTAATTACTAGGTCATATTTTGAGGTTAATAAATAAATAATATTGATTTAATAGACCAAAGTTTAATCTTAGCACTGACATAATTATTTGAGACATAAAAAGTAAATACAGTACTATTTACTTTTACGCTATCTTACAGGTAGAGAAAATAATGTGATTGTCAAAAAAATTTAACTCGAGATTTTGATAAATGTCGACGTTTCATGACCCCCCGAATCCAAAAAAGTGTTGTTTTTTTTAAAAAAAATTCCGTCTGTTTGTCTATTTGTACCTCCAACTAGAGTCTAAACTATTTTACCGATCGGGATAAAACTTGGTATCTAGCGTTTTCATAGGGCTGCCCCAAGGGTTATTTGGAAATGGCTAACTAACCCTAAAATTAAGGGTAGTTTAAACCTACTGAAAAGCAAACAGAAAAAAAAGTATATTTTCTCAAAATCGGCTCTAACAATTTTGATTAAATTTAATTTATAAATATTACAAACATAATGGCTACCCTCAGTATTTCAGCAAAATGACTCCGGTCTGATGGGTAAATTATCATTTTTTTTATCATATCTCCGAAACTATTAGAGATATGAAATTACTGATCATTTCAAATATGTAGATCTATTTATAATACAAATATTTTATAAGAATCATATTTTTATAAAACCAATAACTTTCAAGCTATACGCAAATATATACTTTTCGAACACAAAAGGTAAAGTATTGCAACTGTAAAATAAATCTAACCTGAAATATTGATGGATGTCGACGTCTCATGACCCACGAACCCTAAAAAGTGGTCTTTGTAATGCCGTCTATATACACTTAAAATTAATAGTAGTTTAAGATTCGGATGGACATCTCGAGGTTTGGCAAAGCTCTATTCTAAGTAGTACCATGTGCTACCACCTCACCGGAGCTGCGCTGCTGTAGCTATTGCAGTAACAACACCAACCCCTCTCACTCCTCCTATACTCGCCATATCCTTTCGGAGTGTCCTTTACTACAGGCCGCCGCCACAACCCCTAAACCTTTCAATTTTGTTGCTTGCTACACAACCAAATATAAGCTATCATGATGCCCTTTAAGGCAGCGGTTAACAAACTATGACCCGCGGGTCGCATGTGGCCCGCACGCAATTGTATAACTTTCGTGATTTTACTAACAAAAATGTAAAATTAGATAGATAATCAGTGCGTGTTTTTAAACATGTGAACAAGTGAGCAAGCTCGATTATAATGTTCCATATGTAAGAACATATCCTTGTGTTACGGTAAGAGTGGATTTTGTACTGGGTGTACGCATGTGAGGACAACACTTTGTACATATTCTCATCTTGCAGACACAGGCTGTCAAACAAGCGTGTTTAGGAAAATACAGTCAGCAGATATCTGCTTTAAAAGAAGAATTTTTCAAGGTGGTTTGCTGATTCTAAATCTTTGGAAGATCAATTCAATTTTTTTAGCTACCACCTTACTTTCAAAATTGAAGCAGCATCCAATAAATAAGCTCTAGTTTGAACTAACCACTCTTCAAGCAAACAATGCTTTGAAGGAGACTTTTTAAAATATGAAACTAAATTAATTTTATGCATCACTTGTAGAGAAAGGTGTGGTAATTTGAAAACGTTTGCCAGAAAGATGTTTGTGTTATTTTCTTCTACCTATATTTGTGAGCAGACTTTCTAATGAATGAACATTAACAAAGCAAAGAACAGGTATCTCTTAACAGACTCAAATCTACTAAGTATTTTGCGAATTAGGACAAACAACCTGAATACTGACTTCAACAAACTCGTGCAGGATTTTGGAGAGTTGAATAAATGTCATTAACGATAGCAATTTGAGTAGTTACTAATCAACATTTGGTATGCCAAATATCAACATGATCACATGACATATTTATTTTTATTTTTTACTAGCTACCCATCACACCCGCTTCAGTGGTTGCGTGGTCTAACACAACGCTCTTGCAGTAGGCTGGACTGCCGATGACGAGGAGATCAAGGTTTGATTAAATAATTCATTGGGATAAGGATTCATATCATGATATGGATATAATCACTTTTTGTTCGCATCCGTGTTTTAGTTGACTAATTTCAACAAAAAAGTGTATTGTGACATAACTATAATAATTACATATATTGTCTCGCGGCATTTTTTGTTCATATTAGTGAGAACGTTCAATATGAATACTATTTTTTTTATGTAATACCAATAGTTTTTGCAGCGCACGCGGAGAAAGCATATTTTTAGGAAATTTTTCATACCTTGTCTAAAACTATCGACATTTTTATGAAGAATTAATTAAATTTTCAAAATAGAATATAGCCTATGTTACTCGCAGATAATGTAGCTTTATATTTGTGAAATAATTTTTAAAATCGGTCCAGTAGTTTTTGAGTTTATCCATTACAAACAAAAAAAAACAAAAAATCTAATCTTTCTTCTTTATAATATTAGTGTAGATGACATTATACTTTATTTGCTACTCTTTTTTTTTGTATCAAAGCTATATGGTTATTTGACTAATATATGCAATTATGCGTGAAAATAAAGTTCATTATTTAGTTAATTTAGAATTTTGTTACATGCAGCCCGTTAGAGACCTTATAGATGCCCATGTGGCTCTCAGGGAGAAAATTTGCCCACCTCTGCTCTAAGGAGTTGTGAGGAGTTTCGAGCCGCAATATCGGTGTTTTATTAGAATGTCGTCCCAAGTCAAAGGATAAGCGCTCCAATCCCTGACTGAGTATAATTTTTCTGATCTACCTAAGGAAATTACTATTTTCAATAAATTGTGACATTTTTATTTAGTTTATATATTACCCACTGTAGATAATTATCATTATTAGCATCACGTCTTACTACTCGTTAGGGTTATACGCACTAACGTTAAAGTGTAATGGTAGGGTGATTGTGAGATGAAATTGAGGACCTACAGTTTAACGTGGGATCCGAACCACGGTGGAGGCCTTGCATTCAATACATTCAAAGTTGTGATTAATACACATCTTGTCAGAGGTGAAGGGATTCTTTGGCAATCAGATAAATCTGTGCCGGGACCGTGGATTGAACCTCGGATCCTAGCACAGAAGTCCGACACCTTACCCCTAGACCACCAGGTCCCTCTATCTACTGTAAAAATATATTTAAAAAAATTCTTCCTGATATTAAAAAAAACCGCCCTTTCTTTATGTTTTTTTCGGTGTTTGTAGTTTTTACGGTTGATACGCTAGTTATTTAAATATATGATATAAGGAGGTTATAATTAAAATAAGTGTATCCCCATTTGGTCCAGAAGATATAAAAAATCAGAGTGAAAATCATACTATGTTCTGGGTGATAGACTATTAAAAAAATTTAAACTATCTTTAAAAAAATTATTTAGTCAGAAAAAGTGGCCAAAGCTGGCAAAAAATGTTTTTTTTTATCTTATTTCAATTAAATAAAATGTACACACTTCATGCCTAATTTACTTTTCAAATACTGTTAGAACTTTCATTTTTTCATTCTTTTAACCATGTAAATATATTTTGACAAAAACATTATAATATAGGAAATGTTTTCCATTTGAATTAGACTTACAACAGCGAGTTGAAAATGGTTGTCAGACGATTCAAATAACGCAAAGAATCCCTCAAAGAGCACGCAACAGCCCGATTCGAATATATGGCATTTGTGTGTAAATGGAAGGACAACATGGAGAAAACTTTTTTTTAGTAATAAAGTTATACATTTGTGCCATGTAGACCCAAAAAATATGTTATTTTCATCCTATTTTTTATTACTAGGATACAAACTTGCCTTTACCTCTATGTGAACTGGTTCATGGAGCTATATTTTCTCTTATTCTTATATTATTATTATTATTATTATTATTATTATTATTATTATTATTATTATTATTGGAGTTTACAGACGTACCGACACAAGTAGAAGTAATGTAACCTCATTAAACCTATTTCACTCGTGTTAATGTGCACAAGATTCATAATTTCT
>CABFOW010000497.1:134789-181343 GCA_902141385.1 Timema californicum | reverse complement strand
CAGGTTTCCACCGTGGTTCGGATTCCACGTTAAACTGTAGGTCCTCCATTTCATTTCACAATCACCCTACCATTACACATTAGCGTAAGTGCGTATAACCCAAATGGGTAGTAAGACGTGCTAATAGTAATAATAATAATAATATATAAATATATGTGTTACCTCTGTGTGTGTGTAGTTAAAAATATTCAATGGTGGAATAGTACAATTAAATACAGTATAATGTGTATGTATATATATATATCAATACACATTTATATCTATATAAATATATACTTAAAAGTAAACAATGTTAGAATATTAAAATTAACTATAATATATGTGTATAGGTATATCATATAGCCTATATATATTGATTAGCAAATTTTAATGTCCCATTAAGTATTTCTTTTAAGTTCTATTGTTAGTATAAGATGGAATTGTTCGATTGCAATTAACATAAAATATTAAATAGTAAGTGAAATGTACAGTACTAAAAGATAAATCATGTATAGAATATTAATGGTAGTATATTAAATAAATTTGCATATTGGTTTTTACTGATAGTTTTAACAAAAGAAGGGTCTTTTATATCTCTAACTTATTACAATCAACATTGACAACGTTATTTTATAAGTATTAATATAATTTATACAAAACATGACAGCTGCAGATCACATGGCCTATCATTTGAATACATGAAAGTAGAATTATAACCAACATCACCTTTGAAGAAACCGCAAGTCTTATGGAGAAAAGATTTAAATTCACCCGTTCCTGATTAGCTGTTGCCAGATCTCCTTACTTTCAGTTACCTATGTCGGACGGTGTTGGGCTGGGGTAAGAAGACATTGGCAACATCTATGAACCAGCATTGCAAAGCTTGTCTTATATTTAAAGGAAGTTTAACCACACATTCGGTTTCTTCAGAGATGATATCCAGTGCTGTTTTTTTCTAGCATATGCCACCAGCGTTCGTCGGCTAGACACAGTCTTGTTCTTCTACTGGCAATGGCGGATATTTTGTAACCGCCTTCTGAGATTGGGGCACCGTGTAGGTGCGGTTACTTCGTCCCGGTGAGATGTTATGATGATGCTGATGTTTTGCCAAACATATATTTGGAACCACCAAGAATTAAACCCGGGACCTTAAGATTAGTAGCCAGGAATGATGACCATTAGACAAAGATGTCTGCCTCCAGCGTATTATTTATAATTATCAATCAGATTATTATATACATATATATAAAAATTATGCTAATGTGATAGGGATGAGGAAGGTATAATTGAGAGTAAATGTACCCCAAATTTGCGGGAAGAGAGTGGGAAAACCACCATCGTACTACCCAGCCAGGATTCTAGCACCAATCTCCCCATTACAGGAAACGAGACTAAATGAGCCTGATATTTAGACCACGTACTAACGAGCGCTGGAGACTTGACATTTGTCTGAAATGAACGTTGCTAA
Source organism: Timema californicum (assembly GCA_902141385.1). Classification (NCBI taxonomy): domain Eukaryota; kingdom Metazoa; phylum Arthropoda; class Insecta; order Phasmatodea; family Timematidae; genus Timema; species Timema californicum. The sequence continues at coordinate 179,896 of CABFOW010000497.1, read as the reverse complement.
GACTCTCGACCAGAGAAAAGGCCTACAGAGGTGTTGATATGATAGATTTGTGTTGTAATGGTTGAGAGGCTTTTGATCAAGCACTGGTTAGGGGGTTGGTTACAAGTTGTTCTAAATTCCCAACAAGGGGATCCTTTTGTTCAAATAATAATTTCTGGCCCCTGAAAACAAGTCATTATTTTATCACCTTTTACTTCAGGGTGAAGAAACAAATGAATGAATTAAATCATTTTCTCGCCAGCCAACCAAATTTATCCAAGTTTTAGATATTGGTGAGAGAGAGAAGGTGGCCGGTGGGGCAAAAGGGGTGGTAGAGTTGGAAGAGAAAGTGGTCCATTTGTCACCAATGTCAGGGAAACATAAACACATTTGGGAGTACGAACTTTATTTTGCACACCTTCGAAAAAAAACCAAGAAGTAATACTTTTGAAAGTTCAACAGTTTTTTCACTACTCCCAATCCCCTTCCTTCCCCCTTTCTGAAGGTCTTGATTTATATATTAATGGATTCCTACACTTCCTTTACCTACAAAGTTTGCTGAAAAGGGCTAAAGTACGTTGACGTTAAACCTGTAAACAAATGAGGGTCTCAGAAGAAAAACCTATTAAATCATATTAATTTAAAATTAAACTAAAATAAATTTAGTTGTTTAACACCACGTTTTACTACCCATTTAGGTTGTACGCTTGTAAACTTATTACGCTAATGGTTTTAGGGATTAGGAAGGATATATTTAGAGGAAATGTACCTTCATTTGCATGGAAGGAGAGGGGAAAACAATTTTGGAAAAACTTCCTTTAGTACACCTGATCGAGATTCAAGCCTCATCTCTCCGTCAACGTTAGTCCATCTTACTGCAATAATAGCGCTTTAGACCACGAGGCCACCGAAGCGGGTAGCTTTAAAATTGTAAGCACATATATATATATATATCTTACCTACTGGTTTAGTCTATCTGCTCTTGGTGTTTAAATGAATAGGATAAAATTGAGAATAACTGTACTCGTATTTGCGTAGATATTATATATCTTACCTACTGGCTTAGTCTATCTGCTCTTGGTGTTTAAATGAATAGGATAAAATTGAGAATAACTGTACTCGTATTTGCGTAGATAGAGCTTGAGAAACAATGTACTTTATCAGTACTCCCGAAATAGATTCAAACCTTGACCTCCACCTCCCCAACAATCTTGTGTATTGTGGGTGGGAGGCCTTGGTCCACGTGGCCACCGAACCGTAATTTATCATTGTCATCCTTATATTTCCACAAATAAGGTAAAGATGAAGAAAATAGAATTCAGAAGAGGTGTACCAAAATTTGCTTGGAGGGGGCTTGTAAAATCATCGATTATGAATCATCTTAGTACCTGTATCCGAACAAAGCTCGAACATTGACCTCCCCATCAACATAAAACCGGACGAGATAATTCTGACGCCTTTGTCCACGTGTCCACCGGTGCTGGTGGGGGAGTACTTTGTGTGTGTATTCTATTTATATAAAATAATGTTCTATGATTTCGTTTATATAATAAAATGTTTACTTTGAACATTTATTTCAACAGTTTGTGACCTATGACCCACTTCAGTGGCCGCATGGTACAAGACATCACTCTCGCAATTGAACTGGATTGGCCAATGACGGGGAGAACGGGTGGTGGGGCTCAATCTTGGTTGGGTTTACTGGGGATGGTTTTATCCCTAAATGGTTTTCCACACTGCCTCCACACAAATGTAGATATACTTCCTTTTAATTCAACATTCATTGTCCCTAGCACATTAGCGTAATTAGCACATATGCGTATAAACCAAACAGGTAGAAAGACGAAAGTGTTTAATACAATCTTGTGAAATAGTATCAACTAATATACTTTTAGTTGATTTAATTGCAGAATCCTTTAAATTACAGAATTGAAGGTTTTGTTACTGGAAATTGAGTGATTGTTAGTTTCTCCTCTTAGTACTGCTGTCTGCCCGTCACTAATTGGCAAGAAAAAATTGGATTTGTCGTGTTTTACTCATCGAGCTTTGCAGCCATGAAAGTAAAAGCATAACATATAATAGACATTTTATATGTTGTATATTATTACAAATATAAACGTGTAGCTTGAAGTAGCTTTTCTCTGTTTAGGTAGGTTACTTTATAAAAAGTGCACTAGAGGTAGATTTCCGTATGTTGTTTATCACTGTGGTTTTCTCGTCCTCTCTCCATGCTAATGTGGTGGTTGCACATCCCCTAAGTACCCTCAAAGTTCCTTCTCTTTTAATAATGTAATTAACAGCCTTGGTGTTTATTTAACACTGCATATTACTACCCGTTCGAGCTATACGCCTATGTACTAATTACAATAATGTGTTAGGTATTAAAAAGGATAAATTTATAAGAAGTGTATTCGCATTTGCCTGGAGGTAGACTGTAAAATCATTTAGGAAAAACCACCCTCAGTACACCTGGCCAGGATCAATCCCCGATCCCCTCGCCTTCGACATTCTAGTCTACTGTGAAAGTCACGCCTTACGACGTGTGGCCACCGAAATGGGTTAGCCTTTGTGTTAAACTTGTAAAATATACACTGTATCTAAATATGTGACTTGGTTGATTCTAAGCCTTTGGCCTTGATATTTCTTCCGTTTCTACCTTGTTTATCGGGCAGTCTGTTGTAATTTCTTTGTTCCAATACGAACGTCAACATCATTTTCTCTGAACGTGCCACTAAATTGAAAAGGAAAGAAACACAATTTACACATTTACTTATTAAAAGTTTAGGTTGCTGAACTCGTAAATAAATACCGTCACCCATAGTGGTGGACACAAATATTATAAACGGTTTGTAATTATGAAGAAGGAAAAATAATTAGGACTTTAATCTTGATGTAATAAATTGTAGTCGTGGCCTGAGTGGCAAGAGGGACGACTTAAATTAACCTCGTTTGAACCCATGCAAGGTCAGAAATAATTTAATATTGTAGTGGTCTTATTACCTAGAAATAAATTTTGTTTTCACCAAAGTCTGGTTTAAGGTTGTAAATGATGTCCTAGATTGCATTAGTTTGTAAGATATTGGCTGCTACTAACGTGGATCAGCACCAAAGGTAGCATGGCCTTAGGAAACAGGATTTTAATTCACTGGATTGCCTGTGGCTGATAGTACAGTCTGATATTATTATTATCTAGCACCGCATCTTACTACCCGTTCGGGTTATACGCTTTAAGTACTAATTACGCTAATGGATTAGGAATTAGGAAGGTTGAATTAGGGGAAGTGAACCCACATTTACGTGGAGGGAGAGTGGAAAACCATTTATGAAAAACCACTCCCAGTTCACCCAACCGAGATTCAAACCTAGACATTCCCGTACTCAGCAGACGAGCTCAACACGACTAGCGCGTTAGCCAACTACGCCACCGAGGTGGGTAGTCTGATATTGAATTAAACAGACATAGAGGGCCATTGTCTATAGTGGTTAGCAAGGTAATGCATTTATATTTACTCTCAAGCTAACTAGGAAATTTTTATTTCTGCTTATTCTCACAGTAAAAATAATAGATTAACGTTGCATATTTGCACTGTAAGTAGGCTTGATTTATTATTATTACTTTTCTTTAAATATGGACGATTTCATTTTGCTTATTTCCACGGCAAACAACTTAGCTTAAATCTGATTACCTTTGCTGTAAATAGTATAGTTTATTTATAATTACCTTTATGGTAAGCACGGATTCTTAATTATAATTATAATTATTCTTAAGAAAAGCAGGATGTTTCATTATAATTATGCTCAGGGTAATCAGGATGGTTTTATTCTAATTTCTTTCACGGTAATAATTCTAATCATTCTCAAGTTAGGCAGGATATTTTCGCTTTAACTACTCTCACAGTAAGAAGGATAGTTTCATCCTAATTATTTTTATGGTAAGCAGGATAGTCTATATCTTACTACCTTCAGGTTACAAAGCATAGTTTAATTTTAATTAGTTACATGGTAAGCATGGTAGTTTCATTATAATTATTCTCGAGATAAGCAGGATAGTTTAAGCTCACTGGAAACAAGATAGTTTCATTATAATTACTTTCACAGTAAGCAGAATAGTTTCATTCTAATCACTTCCATGGTAGGCATGGTGATGCTATTCTAATTGTTATCAAAGTAAGCAGTATAGTTTGGTTCTAATTACTTTCTTGGAAAGAAGTATATTTTAGCTATATTCTAATCAGTGTCACATTAGGTAGGATAGTTTCATAATAATTATTTTCATGGCAAGAAAGATAGATATATTATAACTAGTTTCATGTTAAGCAGGATAATTTTGTACTAATTACTTTCATGGCAAGTAGGATAGTTATATTCTAATTAATTTCACAATAGTAGTTTCATACTAATTATTTTCATGGCAAGAAGGGTAGTAATATTATAATTAGTTTCATGGTAAAAGTGGTAGTTTTGTTCTAATGAGTTACATGGTAAGAAGGTTAGTTTTGTTCTTATTAAGTTCATGGTAAGAAGGGTAGTTTGGTTTTAATTAGTTTCACGGTAAAAAAGGTAGTTTGGTTATAATATTCTAGTATTTTCACTGTATAAACTTGAACAGTTGGCATGGTGGCGTTATTCTTCTTACTCTCATGGTAAGAAAACTATTTTTATTCTGCTTACTTTTACAGCCTTCCAGTTAGATCATCTCGAAATTACACCAACTTCAGCCTCGACATAACAGGTCTACCTATCTATCTTTACCATCCTAAATGTTTTGGAACTTGATGTTGGCTGCGCGTCAAGGTTACTTTTTTATCAAAGGATTTGAAGGGCGTAAAATCGTCATGGTTGAAGAGTTTGCAAGAGGAGCTATTTAAAATAGGTGAAGAGAAGAAGGGGGTTTACTGACCCTTCGAGCCTTTCTCTGTAAATAGGAGGATGAATGAAAGGTTAGCAAGGGGGAGGGTGGGGATAAAAGATAACGTTTGAGATCAAATGTTAGGTAACATCAAAGTAATTGCTTTGCGTGTGTTTTGGTAAATTAAAATTTTGACACCCCTCGTGAAGTGGGGTGTATTTTGTCTTTAAATTTAATTACATTAACTCGAAGTAGAAGTTTGCCTTTCCATTCACTGAGTTAACGTTACTGATAAAATAACGTCATTTTTTTCATTGTGTTTAATCTTTATTTACTAGTTAACATATTCTATTCTTGTAGTAAAATATGAAACAAAATAGATTCTTAGGAAACATCAAATTAAGATATAGTTTTAAAATAAAATTAACATTTATAACATACAAAACCTCTTATTGTAAATAAAAGCGGTAGTTATGTATTTTTAATGCATAAAATCACTAAATATATGGTGGCGTTATATTATATTTGATATATATAAACTCATTTAACTATAAAGAAAAGTAATATAGTATAAATATTTTATATAATCACTTATTAAATGGGGTTTTAAATAAATTTTATATTTAAATATTAATTTAATTAATATGAGTAATCTTACTAATATTTAAGGATGAAATGTTGTATGTTTGTTTGTTACACAATAATGTCTAAACTACAGCACCGATTGTGCTGAAATCTCTCATGGATATATCTTGGACGTCCACTTATAAGATAGGCTGTTTAAAAATGACATCCATATTTTAGTTTCAATATGGCAGTGCTACTTTTAAGCCCTTTTCTCAGTTTCTGTTCATCGGATTTTCACTGGATAACTTTTAAAAATAACTCCTAGATACAGATTAGCATTTACGGCCATCTTAAAAGAAAATGGCAGCTATGGCATACTAATTTTTAGTCCGTCCAGAGCTCTGGCTGTTGACTATAGGAAGCCTGACAGTAAGAATCCGGGTCATAGCCTATTATGATAATCAACAATAATATAAATAATATATGATCTGTATTTGTGTGTGTGTATGTATGTGTGTGTCTGTGCGTTTTTGGGTATGTGTGTAGGCTCTTTACTTCAAAAAAACAAGATAACAAAAAAGCTTAAATTTGGATTATGTATTTAGAGCAATACGATTGTGTGCATCTGGAGCGTATTTAAATTATGTTTACATAAATTTTGAGACAGACGTCTTAAAACACGTATTCAACTGTTTGTTTGTTGCTCAATCACGCCCAAACCACTAAATCGATTGACTTGAAACCCTTCCTTCACCTCTGACAAGACTCTTGTGAATGTGGGGAATGCCAGGCCTCCACTGTGGTTCGGATTCCACGTTAAACTTCAGGTCCTCCATTTCATCTCACACTCACCCTACCATTACACATTAGCGTAAGTGCGTATAACCCGAATGGGTAGTAAGACGCGGTGCTAATAATAAAAATAATTATTGACTTAAAAATGTTCATGGAAACAGCTGAGAGGGCGTATAAGCAAGCTATAAGAACATAATATATGTAGTATCCCATCACTCCTGATCAAGTATAGTTTACTTAAGGTTGAAACTATAACCATCTGAGATTTGTAAGGAACGTACTTGTAAAACAGTAGAATGATTGTTAAACCTCTAGTCAATGAAATATTAAATGTGAGTAAAGGAGTTAATTTACTATAAGAATCCGTATAGCCCGAACGGGTAGTAGGACACAGCGCTAATAATAACACTATAAGATTAAATAAAAAACAAAAAGTTTTATTTTGGAATTAAATAAATAAATATGATTTTAAGAAGATAACAAACAATATTTATTAAGGATATAAGCCTTAAGTCTGAAAAAAAAACGATTAACTTATATACCCACCTACCTAAGAATACCACAAAATATACTCAAATATGTTAAAGAGCAAAATGGTTATACAACTAGGAGGATTGACATAGTCCTAATATATTAAAAAGTTAACAATTAACATATGAAATAGTCAAAGACTTATCATACATGACAGAGAATAAATAAACATATAACATGAATGACAGCTACACTAAAATTTGATAAAAAAAACTGTGAAAAGGATTAATACAATTGCTCTTAATTGAAGTAAAAAGATTTAGGCAGTTAATTAGATTGTAAAACACACCTTAGAGATAAACGATGAGAACATTACAAGCAAAACATATTAAAATTAATTACATATGTAGACGTTAAGATTGAATTTAAAAAATAATTTAAAAATCCAACATAACATAGATCATATGTCAATAAGTTGAGTATGATAATAGTTTAAAGTCTTCGTTAAGGGGGGTTTTAGCACTAGTGTAAACAGCCATATAAATTCATGTAATCACATATATGTTGTCAAGCAGAAATTTATAGTCAAAATGAATTAGGTATATAAGTTGTTTTTATAGGCTATAGAGTTTATAACGTTACAAAAGAAGTGTAGACAAAAAAATAGTTGAATATGTTATACTGTTAAGGAAATATTAATTAAAGAACGTTCCTTATCTGAAGTTTGGTTCCTCTCCTTAAAACATTGCAAGCCTCTAAGTGGGTGACGTGACATATTTCGGCTTAACCAGCCATCTTTAGGTCTGAGACAAAATCAATGCAAATATTAAGTGTTGGGCAATAAAAGTTATATACAGAAAAACGATACACTCGAAAAATACGAGACATAAAGAGACTAACCCTAGACCTGATGAAACAAATGATCAATAGTAGAATTAAATAAGATGTGTACTACATAAATGTATTAGTAACAAAATTAATCTTTCAAGCTTACCTCCATACTTGTATTTCCCAACACTTAGTATTTGCATTTGTTTTGTCTCAGACCTAAAGATGGCTGATTAAGCCGAAACATGTCACCACGTCACCCACTTAGAGGCTTGCAATGTTATAAGGAGAGGAACCAAACTTCAGATAAGGAACGTTCTTTAATTAATATTTCCTTAACAGTATAACATATTCTTTCAACTATTTTTTTGTCTACACTTCTTTTGTAACATATAGACTCTATATAAAACCACTTATGTACCTAATTCATTTTGACTATAAAGTTCTGCTTGACAACATATCTGTGATTACATGAATTTATACGGCTGTTTACACTAGTGCTAAAAAAAACCTTAACGCAGACATTAAACTATTATCATACTCAACTTATTAACATATGATCTATGTTATGTTGGATTTTAATTTTTTTTTAAATTCAATTTTAACGTCTTTACGTGTAGTTAATTTTAATACGTTTTGTATGTAATTTTCTCATCGTTTATATCAAAGGTGTGTTTTACAATCTAATTAACTGCCTAAATCTATTTACAGTCAATCACCTTTAACTTTTCCTTCTATTAAGTGCAATTGTATTAATCCTTGTCACAGCTTTTTATCAAATTTTAGTGTAATTGTCATTCATGTGATATGTTTATTTATTCTCTATCATATATGACGAGTCTTTGACCATTTCATATGCTAATTGTTAACTTTTTAATATATTAGGACTATGTCAATCCTCCTAATTGTATAACCATTTTGCTCTTTAACATATTTGAGTATATTTTGTGGTATTCTTAAGGATGTGGGTATATAAGTTAATCATGTTTTCCTGATTTAAGGTTTCTATCCTTAATAAATATTGTTTGTTATCTTCTACAATTCATATTATATATTTTTTTTCTTTTTCTTCTTGTAATAAAAACTCCTTTACTAACTTTTAATGTTTCATTGACTAGTGGTTTAACAATCATTCTACTGTTTTACAAGTACGTTCCTTGCAAATCTCATATTTCTACTTACTAATAGTGAAATGTATACAACTAAAATTAGAACAATTCTATTTTCTAGAAATATCTGTTATAGTGATTTTTATTAAAATTCGTATCTAGTAATTGCTTAGCAATACAAACAAAATAGAGCATCTCATTTTCCCAAAATATGATTTAAATGTTACTTTACATATGCGGATATCTCCAGTTTCGATAATATATCCGCAGATGTTTGAAATAAGAAATAACTTTCCATTGCAAATTTATAGGATGATTAAAAATAAAAGAACCTTTGTTTGAAATATTTTTATAAAGCCAACATTTTCCAAGATATAGGCAAGTGTATTTAGAAATGGTGGTCCGTGAAATTGGAAGTTAATTATTATGCACTTTGATGGCAAGTGAAGTTACATTTTTATCAATATAACAGTGTTTGGTTTATAATCTTTGGTGAACTGAGCAATTTGTAATTTTCCCATGTTAAGAGAAAGTATTGTAAGAGTGAACATTCTCGACCTTGAGATAATGATGAATATTTATGTTTAATGTGTGTCCAGGTACATACAAAAAAAGCTTGTCGCTGGCCACAAATTTTAAACGTTTTGATGGATTTTGTTCAAACCTCGTAGCTAGTGGTTATAAGGAAATGCCAAGGGAGTTTTCTTTTATTTCGACCATAGTCTTAAAATTAAGGTTAATTTATTGGACTTAACCAAAGAAAGATAATTATTTTTAAGCATTGGTGGGATCCAAATATTTTAGCTTTTAGTTTTCTTTCAAAGCGAAAAAAATACCATTAATAGTTTATTGAAGGTATTTATTATAGCCCTCCTTAAGATAATTCCAAATCGCTAAATGATTATCATCATACACTTCCAGTCCATAATAAATAATTTGAAATGAAAATTTAATGGAATGTGATAAGAGTACACAGTTAATCTTAAAGATCAAACAGAAATTCACAGCTCAATGAGCAGGTATCTCTATTAAAAATACGAATGAACGATTAGTTTCTGTATTTCCCATCACATCACTATTGATTAAAATGCTTAGGCTACAATGTACCTAGTGGCTTGATAGTAATGATAAGTATCGATCACTCAGTCGATAGGACCAGGGTCGATATTAAATTTCCTCCTCGAATTTTGATAATGTAGAACATTACAATTAAATAAAATCCATGACGGCAACGTAAATAGCAGCCAATTCGCAAAAAAAAATAATAAGGACCAGTTCGGTGATCTTGGGAAATTCTAGAAACAGTTTCGTCCGAACTGGTGCAAACCGGCTTAATCCCACTACTTGCTTAAAAGCATATTTTTAAGGTAATATCCCTATTTCGACATTATGTTTTAGTCAGCCTTCCTTTAACTTTTCGTTAGACAATTTAAAGCAATTACTAATATTTAAAAAAGATATCAAGATTTGGTTACTTTTATCTTGATTAACCTATTATTAACCTATTATTAAATGAAAAAGAACAAAGCTATTTATATATTTCCCGTGTTTAGAATGGGTATAACGGCTAAGATATTTTAAACAATCTCTTAAATAAAAGTGGGCGTCTTGTTAAAGTTAGTAAATCAATTAATAAATGTTTTCAATCACACTGACACTTGCGGATATTTAATTTGTGTGCGCTTGTATGACCGATAATACATTACTTGACACGACATGATAAGATTCAAACCATCCTGTATTCTTACCAACTAGAGTATGTGTTATTGTTAATCTTATCGTAGAGATGGACGCAAATGCTGTGAATTCTCACCCGTCGAGTCTAGTTCTATCGATAAACTGTGAGTGAATATCTGCTGAGCATTCCTTCAGGTAAGTAAGTTCTACCAGGAACGGTGAAATATTGGAACGGGAGTTGTATTTTGGGGCCTAAAAAGAGATTTATGGCAGTGAAAAGAAGGTGGAGGAGGAAGGATTGTAAGGAAGAAACGAGATTTTTTATTAGGTTGCTAAAATTCTGACAGCTGCCAACGTCCCTTCACTTCCAATTTCACCCTAGCATAAACATTTTCTCTTCAGTTTTTCCCCTTAATGGTCTGTTTCTAAATGAAGAGAGAAATCAATAGTTGTTTGAGAAGAACGATGGGCAAATAGAAGGAAATAACCGCAAGTAACTATTTCAAGTTCACGTTGTTTATTTTGAAAAAAAAATAATAACTTTTCACTGGAGTTTTTAAACTTATCCCTAATGGTTAAATAAAAAAGATAATAAAATAAGCCTAAAGCTCCAAGCTGTTGGTCTATCCACCACTTCCATGGGCTCCCAGCTCTAATAACAGAATAAAGTTCAAAACATTGATAGGTAAATCAATTGTGGATATGTAATAGTTTTGAAACAAATACTTTGGGACAATTTCATATTCAGCACTATACTAAGTACTGGACAGCATCTACCTATGCTCGAATGAATTTGGCCATTTTCACAAATGAAACTGGCTCAATCCATTCTGGTCTAGCGATGCATTGTCATGTACTTAGTATAGTACCACACTTGAGGCGTACTAAGTCTCACTATGAAACCGGCCCTTCGAAGAATCATTATAAGCCGATAAATCATACAAATAACTTTGTTTTCCAGCTGTGGTTAGAATAATACTATTGAATGGAATGTCTTGAAAAGAAGATTAACTATTACAAACTCATTAAAAATTTAATCGAGTCTTATCTCATTTATTATTAAAGAGAATTTAGATTATAAACCATTACAGATACCTATTGCATTGATTATTTTAATTTTTAGAAAGGATAATTTAAAATGTCTGTCTCAATTAATAATTGACAACGTATTACTAATTGCGATATATTTTGAAGAACTATAAATTAAAAGAGAAATAATTAGGCTATGTATGAATCATATTTCTATGATAAAGTCAAATATGTTAGTTTTTCTATTACTATAGTAAGCCTATTACCATATAAACCGCGCATGCCTAGCTATTGCCATTGCGACGAACTGAAATACACACATATATCTGGTAGAGTGACTTCAGCACAGGAAATGTACAGGCTGAACTAATAATAGGTAACTTACAAAAAGGATAATTTAGTTAAATTACAAAATCATAATCGGCTCTTTCTACTTGAATAATTTTCCAACCATTATTGTTTACTCTAAAATAAATGGTATAGAACTCCGCATGGGCTTTCTCACGCCAATGTTTAAAAAGGTGAATATTTACTCAAAGCTCGTAATACATGTGAAACGAAATAATATTCATTAACAAACCCGAACAAAAATTGCGTTATATTTACGTTCAATAATTTTTGACTCTTGGATTTAAAAGTTATGATTTTCTTTAAAAAGAATTAAAGTACTCACTATTATATTTGGACCAAAGAAAAGATTGATTTTGGGTCCCTGAAGGTCAATACTTCGTATTAAAATTTCAACTTCCGGTTAAAATTTTCAACATTTTATTAGGGATTGCACACCTTATGGTTATCAGATTTTTATTAATTTCCTCATTTATAAATTTAGACCAATTCAAAAATTAAATATTGACTTTTGAGTCTAAGATGATAAGAGATATATCAATGCTGTACAAACATTTCCCTAAATGGTTAAAGAAATAAATAGTATTAAACTCCACACGAACTTTCTCGCTCTGTTGTATAAAATTGAAATATTTACTCAAAATTCGTAATATAATATACACTAGCAAACCCGAGAACAACTTGAGTTATACATAGGTAAAACATTTTTTTACTAATTATTTTAAATTTTATAATTTTATTTTTAAATAATTAACATCTTCATTTGTATATTTGGACCAATAAAAAATATTGATATTGGGTTCTCAAGGTTCAACACGTCATATTAAAATTTTGAATTTCTGTTGAAATTTTGGGCATTTTATTAGGGGATGCACAACTTATGGTTATCGCATTGCTATTAAATACCTCATTTATAAATTTTGATAGATAAAAATTGACTATTGAGTCAAAAATGATAGAGATAGATCATTGCTGAACAAATATTTCCCCTAAGAAGTTGAAGGAAAGAGAACATACACTTTTTGAGAAACTTACTTATTTCTTACTCATTGGCATTAGAGAATTATTGCGTTAAAACATAAGTAGTATATCTTCACAACTAAAGCTCACAAAATTATTTGAATAGATTTGCTAATACCTCAGAAACTATTCGTTTTATAAAAATATATTTCAAATAAAAGGTTTCATTTTTAATAGTACTTAAATTTTACAAAGATATGTTATTTAGTAACTCTAATAGTTAATGAGATAGGTAAATTTCCACTTCTTTAAAGTACCTAAAAGTTATTTTCATGGGAAAATGAAAATAGCCATTTTTTTATAATCTGGATCAACGCTTAGATACGAATTTTAATTAAAATCGTTATAGTTGATTTTGAGAAAATCGACTTTTCCTATTTTTGTTATTCAGTAAACTACCCTTAATTTTAGGGTTGGATATCAAATTTATATAAAAAAAACCTTTAGGAAACCCTATGGAAACCCTAGATACCAAGTTTTAGCCCAAACGGTAAAATAGTTTAGACTCTAGATGGAGGTACAGACAGACAAACACAAAGAAATTCAAAAACTACTTTTTCGGATTCGGGGGGTCATGCAACGTCGACATGCATCAAAATCTCTAGTTCAATATATTTTAATATAACAATACTTTCTCTACCTGTAATATAGCAAGAAAGTAAAAATATTGTTTTATAAAAATATATTTCAAATAAAAATGTTTTCTATAAATAGATTTATATGTATGAAATGATAAGTAAGTTCATATCTCAAAGGGAGACATAGATAAAAATTAGAATTAACGCAACATACCGAAACCCTTAAAGTCATTTTGACGAACAATTTAGAGTGGTCTTTGATTTTTAATAGTGATCAAAACTTAGACATTATATTTATTCAAAATCAATAAAATCTGTTTTTTCTCTTTCCACCCTTTAAAAAACTACCCTTAATTTTAGGGTTGGATATCTAATTCCAAAAACCCTTCGGGGCAACCCTATTAAAACCCTAGATACCAAGTTTTAGCCCAATCGTTAAAACTGCTTAGGCTCTAGCCTGAGGTACAGACTGACAGACAGATGGCATTGCTAAAACCACTTTTTCGTATTCGGGGGATCATGAAACTTCGACATTCACCAAAATCTCAAATTTTATATTTTTGACGATCAAAATATTTGCTTTACCTGTAATGTAGCAAGAAGGTGGAAATATCGATATTGGGTCTCCAACGGTCGTATTAAAATGCCGACTTACAGTTAAAATTGTCGACACTTTCTTGGGAGTTGCACATCATATGGTTATCGCATTGTTATTGAATACCTCATTTCTAAATTTGTAAATATAAAATAGGTAAATATTGACTTTTGAATCTAAAATGATAAAGAGAGATCATTGCTCTACAAACATTTCCCCTAAGAGGTTGAAGGAAAAAGAACTTCCACTCTGAGAGATTTGCGTATTATTTACTTACTCTTTAGCATTAGAGAATTATTGAGTTAAAACTTTAGTATCTCTTTAAAACTAAAGCTCACAAAATTGTATTAATATATTTCCCAATATCTCAGAAACTATTGGTTTTATAATAATGTATTTCATATATAAGTTTTTAATTTGTAATAGTACTACAATTTTACAATGATAAGTTATCCAGTATTTTTAATACTCGTACTTGCGTAGATATGTAAATTTCCTGCTTCTGTAATGTACCTTAAATTAATTTCCATGGGAAAATGAAAATAAACAATTTTATTTATAATCTCAATCAACGCCTAGATACAAATTTAAATCAAAATTGCTAGAGCCAATATTGAGAAAATTGATTTTCTCTTTTTATTGAACTAATCTTAATTTTAGGGTTAAACAGACACAAAACCATAGGCCATTTCAATAACCAATTTTTTAGGGTCTGTGGGGTCATAAGAGGTCGGCATACATCAACATTTCGGGTTAGCTTTTTTTTAAGGTAGCAATACCTATTTTTAGTGTTCGTAAAGTTTATATATATATTTGCGTATAGCTTGAAAGTTATTGGTTTTATAAAAATATGTTTCAAATAGAGGATTTGTATTATAAATAGATCTACATATTTGCAATATAAGTAATTTCATTTCTCAAATAGTTTCGGAGTTATAATAAAAAATGAGAATTTCCGCATCAGACAGGAACCTTTAAAGTCATTTTGCTGAAATATTAAGAGTAACCATTTTGTTTGGAAATACTTTAGTATCTCTTTAAAACTAAAGCTCACAAAATTGTATTAATATATTTCCCAATATCTCAGAAACTATTGGTTTTATAAAAATGTATTTCATATATAAGTTTTTAATTTTTAATAGTACTACAATTTTACAATGATAAGTTATCCAGTATTTTAAATAGTTGCGTAGATATGTAAATGTCCTGCTTCTGTAATGTACCTTAAATTAATTTCCATGGGAAAATGAAAATAAACAATTTTATTTATAATCTCAATCAACGCTTAGATACAAATTTTAATCAAAATTGTTAGAGCCAATATTGAGAAAATTGATTTTCTCTTTTTATTGAACTAATCTTAATTTTAGGTTTAAACAGACACAAAACCATAGGTCATTTCAATAACCAATTTTTAGGGTCTGTGGGGTCATGAGAGATTGGCATACATCAACATTTCGGGTTAGCTTTTTTTTAAGGTAGCAATACTTATTTTAGTGTTCGTAAAGTTTATAGATATATATTTGCGTATAGCTTGAAAGATATTGGTTTTATAAAAATATGTTTCAAATAGAGGATTTGTATTATAAATAGATCTACATATTAGCAATATAAGTAATTTCATTTCTCAAATAGTTTCGGAGTTATAATAAAAAAATGAGAATTTCCGCATCAGACAGGAACCTTTAAAGTCATTTTGCTGAAATATTAAGAGTAACCATTTTGTTTGGAAAATTTATAAATGTTATGAAATGAAATTTAATCAAAATTGTTAGAGCCGATTTTGATAAAATCATTTTTTTATCTTTTTGCCCTTAAGCAAACTACCCTTACTTTAAGGGTTGGATATCCAATTGCAAAGACCCCTTGGGTCAACCCTATGAAAACCTTATATACCAAGTCTTAGCCCGATCGGTAAAATAGTTTAGGCTCTATTCTGAGGTACAGACAGACAGATAAACAGACGGAAATTCAAAAACCACTATTTTGAATTCGGGGGATCAGGAAATGTCCACATCCATAAAAATCTCGAGTTCGGTTTTTTGAAGATCACAATACTTTCTCTACCTGTAGTATAGCGAAAAAGTTAAAGATTTAGTAGGCCTACTATAATACTTCTAAATTATTATCATTCAGTACATTTATCTTTATGGTTTTACATAATATACGAATACTTTACAAAAAATTATTTAACTTTCTACTTGGCCTATTTTGTTGTTGTTGCAAATATGAACTCTCCATTTGCATTGAAAAGTAGAAAAACCTGCCCTAACCAACTACATTATGACCCTATCTTATAAGCTACCCCATAGTGGAACACAGAAAAGTATACTTGTTATTTTTCAGGGTAAACGTATTATACGTAATGCTACGTCAGTAAAAGCAAAAGTATTGGGAGTTACATATCAGATCGATTTCATTGACTGTATATATGATGACTGAGCTAGAAATAGAAATATATTATTATTAGTTTTATATTTATAGGCCTATTAACTTATAAGATTATTAATATAAAATGCTCTATATTTTCATAGGCTACAATATAGTTTCAACTCAGACATTGAAATGGGAAGGGTCCTTTATAGACATATCATCTCTAACTCATATATATATATAACCCTCTTAAAGCCTACCGTAACTGTTACTTACGTCAAATGGATGGCTGGTCGAGATATGAGTAGAAAAGAGGTTTCTCAAAGATGTAACTAGTTACACCATGTCAAGTTTATTACCTGAAAATAAATAGAAAATTATATCAGTACACCAGCGTTTTAAAATGTATAAACAAACATTGAATTTAGTCACAAGAGTACCAAGCATTGAGTCAGGCCTATACTTTATACTTTAGTAAAAACAGAAGTAAAATATAGTAGAAACGCATGTGTTTGATAGAAAAGTTTGTTCTCTTGTCAGCAAAGAAGGAATAAACCTATCTAAAATAAGATATTAATATAATTCATCTTGTCTTATAATAAGAAAAAGCACCTTTTAGAATATGTGTCTCTCATTAAATGTTTCCATCTTAATAAATTACCTTTTATTGAAATGATATATTTTGATGAGAATACACCAGCTGCAGTAGTGTAAAGCTTACTTAGGCCTTATATCTTGGACTTTACTTGAAATGTTGCCTTTGAAATAATAAAAAATAAATATTTTAAAAGCATAAGCAACGACATTTTTTTAAATGTACATCCCTAAATCACCGAATATTTATTTTTTAAGTGACTCGTGTCCACTAAAACGCAAAAAGGTATAACTAAGTGGAGCGAGCGGAGTAATTCGTTTTAAGTGCCAGTTTTGAAGATACTCTGTGTGACTATTAGAACAGACCCTTCCCACTCTTTCCTAAAAAAATTGTTTTGTCTTTTTTATAATATAACGGGTGTGTTTTTCACATTACAAATATACGATGTTCCTATTTTTTGTGTGGACGGCATCTCAGATGATCTGTTTGTTGGTGGGATGAGGAATTAGGTAGGTATAATAAAGAGTTAATGTAGCCGCATTTTCATTCAGGAAGACTGGGAAATCCTTTTACTAAACATCACCCTCAATACTTCCAGTTGAGTTTCTAATCCCAACTTATCATCGCCGGGAATCCATTATACTGCGATAGGAACGCCTTATATCATGTGACCACCAAAACTATGAGTGAATGACGAATCAATTAAGCCTCTAACAGACACTTTCCCCCTAACTGAAAACTAAATTTAAATAGTGATAGTGGTCGAATTGTCTAAGGTGTTGTTTAATCCCGGCAGATGCACAACCTTTCTCGTTATTTCCCCTCAGATTAAGTCGTTAATAGCCTTTGTAGTAAATGTAATAATTTATAAAAACCTACTTTAACACTCTGGTGGATTTACCTCTGAATTTACCGTGAAAATCAACTATTTGAAACTCTGAAGAGTGAATTTACTTACTGTTAGGATCACTTCTCTTTCAAATCCCTGATCAATGTTTGTTTCAGGTATTAGAAGTTGTTCGTTTTGTTAAAAAATTACTAATTATATATTTATTCAAAAATATTTAATAGTGGCGCTAGCCAGAATCTGACATCTTCTGTATGGAATTATATATCACTGGACTTACATTCATGAGAGCTATCAAGGGTTGCATAAGAGGTTTGAGTTTTCCTAGCTTTAAACTCTCACCATTGCTATGCCACTAAGTCAGAGGGCTGCATTTTGAGCCCTCCGCCCCCCTCACAGAAACCGGAGAATAAATACCGACAGCTGGGGAAAAGCCAGAGGGGTCAATGTTGACCCCTGCAAACCACCCTCCTCCCCTCACCTGGGCTTTTCACAGTTAGAACTGTGGTGGGTAAAACAGTCGAGGGAGGGGTGAAAAGTTTGAGTGGGTGGCTGGTAAGAGGGTTGAAGAGAGGTATGGAGGGGTTTCAAGCCCGACCGTGCAAAGAGGGAGGGAGAAATATTGACAAATGTAATTTGGGGGAAGCATGTGTGTGGGGAAGAGAATGCTGGCTTGACCATTGGGGGAGGAGTGTACTTCACTCCAGCCTTGAGGGTTCGTCTGGCTAGGTTCACGAAAGGTGACTTGAATTTTGGCTGCAGAAGGGGAAGGGGGAAGGAAAAGACGTCACGTTCACGACCACCGCCAACGACCGGCAGCTTATTGAGTTAGTGGCTGGTTAGGATGGATGATGAGAGGTAAGAATATCATCGTGATAGAAATTGAAGATGTGATATTTAGTTTGGTGCAAGCAGAGCCACCCAGAATAAAGGAGGGGTTAGGACCAATCGCCCAAACATCTTTCTTCCATAACAGGAAGTTTTGCTGCAGCAAGTGTTGGCCTGGCTCATATTCAGGCCCTCGGCCACAGAGAAGGAAAGATATTTCATAGGGCCCCTTCACAACCCATATTGATCAAATGTAGTTTTATTATAAAATTTAAAAATATATTACCAAAAACAATTGTTTTTAGTATTGAGTACCATAATTATGACACACTCCCACCAAACCAGAATTAGGATTTTTGAAATGGGAATAACATCCAAACTAATGTAATCAAATTAATTTTTTAACTGCATTCACACAAACTAGGATTAAAAATACCTAACTTATCTGTCAAAATTAAAACTAAATACAAATATTCAACTGATCAAAATCACTTTAGTTCAACCAGTTAATAATTAATACAAATATACAGCTTAGTAAACGTAAGAAGAAAAGAAGAAAACATAATACATCACTATAGAAAGGATATATTTATTAATTAATCATTAAAAAGTTTATAATAAAAATATGTTTTTAAAGAAGTTTCAGAATATACTACAACAACGTGGAAAGTTATATATATTTGCGCTGTAACAATACACGCGGATATTTTTTAGTTGAGTTACATAATCGCCGAAGATAACAGTACCAAATTAAATTGTATAGTCACTGAGCAAAAGTATCCGAAAATTCTGGGAACAAGCCTTGAGATAAAGGATAACTTTTTCTTTTCGAAGTCAAAACTTAAGCTTTTCATTGGATGCTGCTATTTCATCTATTTTTCATATTTGTTGAGATCATGAAAATAGTAATTTCCAACATATATTAACAAAAGCGGAGACAAAAAAAATGGCTTAAGAGATATCTTGATCTATTTTTTAGATCTTAAAGCTTAGAAGAAAAAAAACCTCTCACACGTTACTTGCGTACAGTCATTACAAATTTGAAAGCGGCGGCGTTCAGGTTAGTGAAGGAACCGGATCGCGCTGATATTTCATGTAAAACAGAAAATGCTCAACGTTAACACTTAGAGCATTTTTAGAGGCTGGAATATTCTTTCATACAAAGCTCTAAATCAACATCTTGGTCTTAGATATCATCAATTTAGACCTCATCTTCCGACTCACTCTAGCCAATATCATTGCTGAGGGAACTGCAGGTTTTATGGAGGAAAGCCTTATATTCGCTTTCTCTAGGTTAACTGTTGGCCAACCTCCTCTCTTTCAGTTATGTTGGAAGGGGGTTTGATGGGGTAAGAAGGAGCTACTGGCAGCAGCAGATTTTCGAAATAAATGGTCTTGCATTTATGGACAATTTCTCAACGTAAAAATTATTTTTCTTTTTGGCCGGAATTCATCTTATATATAAAATTCTCGTGTCACAATGTTCGTTCCCGTACTCCTCCGAAACGGCTTGACCGATTCTCATGAAATTTTGTGAGCATATTGAGTAGGTCTGAGAATCGGCCAACATCTATTTTTCATACCCCTTAGTGATAAGGGTTGTCCACCCTTAACATTTTTCTATAATTTTTAGACATTTTTTAAATATCTTTATTTTTTTATTATGTCGCATTAAAAAATACATACAACCCTAAATTTTTACCCTTTTATCACCAACCCCTATTTTTTAATAGCCATTTTAGTAATTTAATCATTTTTCATCCCCGGTCGATAACTGATCAATCGTCATTTAATTAGTTATCCCCGCCAGTTGTCTACAGGTGTCACTTCTGACCCAGCCTGAGACGAAGCCGGTCTCCTGTTTCTCTCACACAATAAGACTTCTCTCACTCCCTTAAAAATTATTTATATGGCAAAACAACGTTTGCCGGGTCAGCTAGTATTTCAGTAAAATTTTCTTCCATTTACAAGAGATTTGTCTTTAAAATATTTTGAGCAAATGTTCGGCATTTTTTGAGGAGTTTTAAGAAATAGCATTAATTTGTTTAGCTTTAATTTGCTCTAATAGTGTTTCAACTGTGTGCCACACGTTTAGACAATTCATAACATTTGTTTGTAAAATTATTGATACTAGAACGGTCACAAAAATAAATCTAAAATAGTTAACGCCAACAGTACATTTTTAATCTTACTCCATTTTTCAAGTAACGTATTGACACAAAATTTCGCTTTTCAGTAAAAGATACCTTGCTTCACATCTACTAAATAAATAGTATGGTGCTAAGCACATACATAATCTTATATTTTAAAACAGAAACATTTATTAAAAACATGTAGGACGTGTAAAATGAAATAACATATAATGTTGCAGAAACTCTCCACCAAAGAGCATAAATAAAATAATATATAGTGTTAGAGAAAAATTGGGTTTGAAGGAACATCTCTGTTCATCAAAGAGGATAATAATCTATTTCAGATTTCAAAGGCCAGAATAAAATGTATTTGATTATAGCTCAGAATACAACACAATATCTCAAATAAAATATTTTGATTTTTAATAGCACTACAACTTATCAATGGTACATTCTTTCGTATCTCAAATAGCTGTGGGGATATGATCAAAATTGTATGTTTCTGCCAATGTAAACTACCCTCAAAGTAATTTTCATAGGAAAACGAGATAGGCTCTAATGTAAAGTACACTCAAAGTAGTTTTCATGGGAAAGTGAGAGTTACCTTTTTTATGTTTGTAGTTTCAAAAAGTGACAGGATACAAATCTTGATCAAAATCGTTTGAGTGGACTTTATAAAAATTATATTCTCTTTTTGCTTCTCTTTTTATCCTCGGATTTTTTCGTGATGCTTTTGCTTTTCTTCTTGCCTATTTAGCAGTTACATAACAATTAGAATAAGGAAATTCTCAGTGGCGGCTTGTGTATAGGCATTGAGGAACTGCAGCACCTTCTATTTCCACTTGATATTATCGATAACATTTAATATAATGAGTCCCCTTTTCTTTAATTCTCTCTTTATTTGTGTAGTACAATATATATTCCTTAGGATTAATGTCAGTACTTCAGTAGCTATCCCCCAGTTTATGAAAAATATACAAACATCTTTGTATGTAACTGTGCGCTTCACAGTGCCAGTGACGTGGTGTTTGACTGTTGTGCGCATGCGCACATATGAGCGGGTTGGGGAGCAGGTAGAGAGCAGGTAGAGAGAGCACTGTTGCTCTCACAGTGTCGGCTCTGGAGTGGTGGTGGAAGGAAGTTTTTTTTACTCAGCGTGTGTTCTGCTTAAAACCCGTATACCATATTCTTGAATGTGATAAAGTGTAGAAGAGTGTAGAATTAAATTACTATTCTGCTTTCAGCTATACTAATGGATTAATTTTTTTTCTGTTCTTTTATTTAACACAAAGACTAAATGCACTTGGAGTACTTTCAATGGAGAAAAATTTCCTCAATTGTCATCAAGAGATCAAGGTGAAAATTATTGAACTTTTTGCGCAAATTAAAACAAGAAGAAAGGATTTCATTTTAAAGCTTTAACTGTAACAATTTAAGTTAAAGTAACAAATTTTTTTTTTGTTAAGATTTTATCAAGCTCCAGAATAAATTTTCTTTTTACACAATTTTAAAACAAAGGCTAAACATTTTCTTGAGCAGTACCCCCACTAATTCTAGCTACGAACCACCATTAGAAATTCTTGCTTATTATTCCATATGCTTTTGTAACAGAGTATATTATTTATTTATGGTCTTTTATAAATTTTGATGTTTCTTTTTACAGAATATTTCTGTAACAATATATATTAGTGCGTTTATCTTATTTTATAAACATACTTGGATAAAGATTGCATTGTTAATTGAGTGTGTTTGCTTGTTCGTCCATTTTACGGAAAAGGTAATATTTGTCTCAAATAAATCTTTTTTTTAAATTACCATTATTGGTGTGTGTTTGCCGTAGTCAGCTCACTATTGTTGTACAACGACGAAATATCAAAAAAGAGGGCAACAAGATGTTGAACGTTTTAATTTAATACAGTTTTGGTGTTACTTAGTCATGCTAAGCACAATTCAATTCGCTAGTAATGTTATATTTGTGATATTTAATCAGAGTTAAGAAAATACCATATTCAAATCTACTGCTCTAAACTTATATGGACACGCAAAGTAATATATTTGAAAATTAGTGACATTGAACATGCTTTCTCAAAAAGAATCATCATCCCTACTCTATCCAATGTCAAGCATGGGTCCACTATGTATTTTTTTAAAGATGAGGGGTTTGACTACACGGATAATGTGCACGACTTTGACTTGCTAAGCCTGGGTTCAATTATTTAGATTGAGTATAACCTAAGCAGGTAGTAAGACGCGGCGTTAAAAATATATTTAATTATGAGTTAATTAGCTATTACTCGCTCCGGTGGCCACATGGTTTAACGCTACTCTCATGTTGGACTAGACGGAGACGGGAAGATCGGGGTTCAATTCCTTATGGGTGTACCAAGGTTTTTTTCTAAATGTTTCCAATCTCCTTCCAAGTAAATGTGGGTTCATTTCCTCTAAATTAGACCTTTTCAACCCCTAAACCATTAGTGTAATTAGTGCATAGGCGTATAGCCTGAAAGGGTAGTAAGACGTGGTGCTAAAAATATAGTTTGCTGTTTTCCCTACATAGTTTAAATTCATTTTATTTAGCCCTTACCCTACTACCACTCCATTTCCCATTAAGTAACACATTTACATTGGGCTAGAACATATAGCTAGAAACAAGACAAATTTGGAATAGTCGGTTCCTTACACTTACACCTTCAAAATAACTTAGCCCTTCAAGTTATACGTATCTGAGGAATTAAAAAATTCCAAACGCTAAACTAATATTATCTTTAGAACTAAGGTCATATAAATCTAAGGTCACTGTCCCTTTGAACTCATCCATAAGTATCGGCTGGATTAAATAATATGTATTATCGACAATGATTCCAATAACTAGTATTTAGAAGATAAGTTATGTAGTGCTAACCATACAATAAGGGTGTGTTTGTTACAAATGAGCAATGAAACCAAAATGTCACAGTCAAAACAATGACGTAAATAACACGACCTTTATACAAATTAACATAGGTGACCTGGTGGTCTAGGGGTAAGGTGTCAAACCTCTGTGCTGGGGTCTGGGGTTCAATCCTCGGTCCCGGCACAGATTTAACTGATTGCCAAACCCTTCCTTCACTTCTAACAAGACGTGTATTACTCACAACTTGTGAATATGTGGAATTCCAAGCCTCCACCGTGGTTCGGATTTCATGTTAAGCTGTAGGTCCTCCATTTGATCTCACAATCACCCTACCGTTACGCATTAGCGTAAGTACGTATAGCCCAAACGGGTAGTAAGACGTGGTGCTATTAATAAAAAGAATATAAAAACCAACTATCTTATTATGTGAAATTATCTCACCTACTTTTCTTAGTCAATACGATGATTAAAATGTATTTGTCAAAACCTGTTTTGAACTACTTGACCAGTAATGGTGGATACGCAAAGCGAGGCGTCTGTCTCGCGTCTGTCTCTTCTTTTCTGATTATAAAAAGTTCCAAGCTAGAATCCACGATGGTTGTAAGCATACTTAGGTTGCTATTTCCTAAATGATTTCCAGTGGCGTGTCACGGATTGGTGCCAAGATAGGAATAACTTGTTAACATTATACCTGTAATATGTTATGTCCTCCTCGGTATCCTTTTGAACAATCAAGCATGGACTTTGTTCTACATACCTAGGAAAGAAATTTAACGCAATCTAACTCTTCTCTACGTCAATGTGGGTACATTTTTTCTAATTTTTATCTTATTTATCTCTATATCATTACTGTATATTGCCCGAGCTGGTCGTATAAAGCATATTAGAAAACAATGTGATTTAAAACGGTTTTACACATAACTAAAAGAGTAACATCAAGATGTGTCGAGTGAAACATACAGTTTATAACATCAACACAATTTACTATGTGGAATTATCACGTATCAATGAACATGCACAGAAATTACGATTTTTCAAACAACTGGAGAGATACATCAACCTAAAATAAGCATCAAGAGGATAACAGATCATTTTCATACACGTGCCTTTTTTTTTCTATGTGAGTGAAACGAAAACTCTTTGTATATATATATTTTTTCAATACCTTACGCTTCCCCCTTTTTTTATCTATATGTTTCAGATCAATCGATAATTTAAAATCTCTTTCACTTCATCAACTACGTTGTACGCCCTTTTCCATAAACAACTCCATGATTGAAGTGACAACATGTTAACATTATACCTGTAATATGTTATGTCCTCCTCGGTATCCTTTTGAACAATCAAGCATGGACTTTGTTCTACATACCTAGGAAAGAAATTTAACGCAATCTAACTCTTCTCTACGTCAATGTGGGTACATTTTTTCTAATTTTTATCTTATTTATCTCTATATCATTACTGTATATTGCCCGAGCTGGTCGTATAAAGCATATTAGAAAACAATGTGATTTAAAACGGTTTTACACATAACTAAAAGAGTAACATCAAGATGTGTCGAGTGAAACATACAGTTTATAACATCAACACAATTTACTATGTGGAATTATCACGTATCAATGAACATGCACAGAAATTACGATTTTTCAAACAACTGGAGAGATACATCAACCTAAAATAAGCATCAAGAGGATAACAGATCATTTTCATACACGTGCCTTTTTTTTTCTATGTGAGTGAAACGAAAACTCTTTGTATATATATATTTTTTCAATACCTTACGCTTCCCCCTTTTTTTATCTATATGTTTCAGATCAATCGATAATTTAAAATCTCTTTCACTTCATCAACTACGTTGTACGCCCTTTTCCATAAACAACTCCATGATTGAAGTGACAACAAAGTCCCTGGTGGAACGTATCCCTCACTCCCCATACTGTCTTCCTCTTCCCTTTACTCCCGCCCTTTTTTTTAATTTGTGCATCCTACCCACTGAATGTAGAGAGATGCTCGACAATAGTTGAATACGCAAAATCATCATCGCTCCCGGTAGCGCCGTGTACCAACTCTATCGACACGTTTTACTCCCCTTGCACGTGGTAAACACACAAAAGTCGCATTGAAGTCCATGTAATCAGTTAGAGGCGAGGCTTCATAACGTGCGATTAATTCCTTTATGGTGAGCCACTGATGTGTGAGTGAACTCTAAGAGAAAATATCCCAGAGATGTTGAGAGGAAAGGGAGGAGGAAGCTAGGCGCTGATCTATGTGCGCAAGCACAGTTGAGTTTGAGTTATAGTATAGTCAAGTGGAATTCAAATGGGAGTGAAAATTAAGCTGAGTAATTATAAATTAGGTTTAATATATTTATATGATTTTTTAAACATTTTGAAATTTTGTGAGGAGAGGTAATATTGTATTTGTGAATCAATCAATGTATAGTGAGAAGATATTAAAAATTCAATAATCACAAATGTAATATTAAATATTAAACAAGTTTATAAAATGTACATGAAAGCGTTATTAATTTCATATCACAAGAAATGATAGTAGAATTTTTTATTTAGCGTAAGAGCTTTTGTACCGATAAACAAACATATTAAATATTGAAACGCAATACATTTAAGATTGTCAGGCTCATAAACAGTTGATGTTATTGTAAATACTTATTCCCTAAATGTGTCAATACCTATCACTGATGATGTCTTTTATTTTGTATATTTTATCCAAACAGACAGAATTGAGTGAGTAACGTATATTGTATTTAAAATAAAATAAATAAAATATTCATGAACCTTATAATCTTAAATGTAATGTATTTCAATTTTTAATATGTCTGTTTATTGTTACAAAGGCTCAGTTGATCAAATTTTTCTACTAACATTTCTTGTGAAATGAGAAAAAAAAATATTTTCATGTATATTTTCTAAACTTATTTGATATAACTCTTTGCGATATTTTAATTTTTAATATCGTTTCACTAAACACTACTATTCATAAATAATATTAATGTTAGTAAGTAAGCGTTAGTAAAATAATTGGTTAAGGATAGAAATATATTGATATATTCAACAGTGTACGTTGAATAAACGCTGAATAATCATCAAGATTGTTTAGTCGGGTTTGTCGTTGGTGACAGGGATATCATGGTACAAATCCTGGATGGCTTTGCTGAAGGTGATTAATTATAAATGGTTTCTGACTTCCCCTTGAAGCAAATTAGGGTACAGTTTCTTTAAACTCCACCTTCCACATCACTATTGTAAATAAAATCAGATAAACCAATTAGTAATAATTAAATTCAATACATTTTTATTTAAAGTTATTTAAATTGACTAAATGACAGAGGGTGTAAT
Source organism: Timema californicum (assembly GCA_902141385.1). Lineage (NCBI taxonomy): Eukaryota > Metazoa > Arthropoda > Insecta > Phasmatodea > Timematidae > Timema > Timema californicum. The sequence continues at coordinate 153,027 of CABFOW010000497.1, read as the reverse complement.
CATAAAGAAAAATTACCCAAAATTAGGTAGAATAAAATATTATTTTTTAAAATGCATACAGTGTTTAAGAAAAAGTATTTTTCCCGCATACGAATTATTGTAACGATAGAATGGGACGACTGCAGTGTAAAATACATTTGGGAAATTACTTAAAGTGTAACTGGCTTGAATTCAAACTCCGAGTTTCCTGTCACAGGTGAAATAATTGTACAATGCGTTTATAAAGCTTTAGATCACATGACCATTGCTGTTAATATATAAGGCAGGACAATGTTAAGGTCAGCACCACCTAGTCGATAAATTTACTAATTTCATGAAATATTACACAGTATGCTTAAGTTAACATGCATAATTATGTTAAAAAGATTTTTGAAACTAGTTTGTATGGTAAAAATAGAATATTATTTGTCATAAAAATAAAAAGACTTTCAACCAATCTAGGAAATAAATATTATAAACAAAGTTTATATAAGTTATTTAATTTTCTAAAATAGACTGCTATTTTATGGTGAAGGTTTCACGGTTGTGAAATTATAATATACAATAAACAATATATAGTTTTCAAAGGTGCCTACGGGATTTTTCTTGTGGATTTGACCGTGAAAAAGTCAAGTTGATTTATTATCACGATAGTGGAGTGATATATTGCATTTAAGATTATAATGTATGCCTCGACAAACTGCAAAACGGTTAATATTTACTTAGCCTTGGAGATATGAATTGCTTTTGGCATATTATGCTGTGTGTTCTTTTTTTTAAAAGTTGAAAGCATATTTTTTCCTCTATAGTATAGAACTTAAATACTCGTAGTTTGAGTTTGTAAGGAGATTGCATATTTTAGTGTATGGTCCGCATCTTACAACCCATCTGGGCTATTAGTTTATCTACAATAATGGGGAAATGGGAAGGAGGGTAGTGTGTAGAGGAAATATATCCGCACTTACAGAAAAGAAGATTATACAAATTTCCTGAGCAAAAAACCTTACTAAATCCAGTCGGGATTCGAGCCCCAATCTCTCAGTCAACAGTAAGTAGTAAAATTCAAGGTCTATGCCTTAGGTTGCGTACTAATCGATATCCGTTAAATTATGTTTTTGACTTATGTTCGTTTACAGGAACATTTAAAAACAAAAAGCAGAATGCAGTCTTAGAACTTAAGTAAAAAGAGCCGACAGTAAACTATTAAATTTTACATGAAAAATGTTGATGTTGCTCTGAACGCATTAGGCATAGCCTACAATTATGCATTATCTTTATGCACGAACTATTTTCTCGTTTCCGCTCAATCATCGTGACGCAAACATATGACGCAAGTGACCGCCACCAAGAGCCAAGGTGAAGACGTATTCATACCCTAGGTAATTTATGATCAACCTTTTTAACTCGCCACAAAAAAAAATTGTTTTGTTTTCTATCAAGGTGATGATACTGACGTAGGTGCTGCAAAAACATACTATATTTTATTTGGGATGTTCGACATGGCATATCTAAAAACATATATTAATAGACAATCTACAAATCATCACGCCTAACATCCTACTTTAACACCAGAAACTATGTACTTCGGCCTTAGGACGAACGTACCTATAAAATACTAGAATATTTTTTCTTTCCATGCTCTACGTATTAATACTTGTACTGGCTAACCTTACATTAACACTAATGTGAATTTTTGAAAAAGGTAGAATTTGGATAAAATGTACTCAAGTTTGCGTGGAAATAGAGTGGGAAGCAATTTAGGTCAGACTTCCTTAGAACACTAGGTTGGGGTTCTAAGCCCCCAGCTTCCCCATTAATGGAAACCCTAGACAAGGTGGGAATGACATCTTTTTCCGCGTGCACAAAAAGGATTAAAGGAAAGTTTAGAAGAAATGTACTCATTTTTATGACAGAACTATAGTGGGAAATAATTCAGTAAGCCAAGGAGGAATTCGAACCCCAATACTCTTGTCCACTTGCCCAGAGCCGGGAAACTTAAGGCTTAAGAGAAATGTTATTGCATTTCCGTGGAGCTAGAGTGGAAAACCATCTGAGAGAATCAACCTGTACATCCAGCTGAAATTAAAACAACTTAGCTCACCCTCACTGTCAAACGCATATAAGATTAGACTGGTGCCTTTGCCCACGTGCCCACCAGTATTTTGGATATTACTTTAATAAAATCAAAGACCATTAATATGTTTGCCAGCTCACCTAATCCTTCAGTTTCAACCTAAAATGATTTATAGGGGTGATGCCTCTTTCTCCGCATATGACCACACACATTTAATTGTGGTAGATAAGAAATATTAAATTTAGATTAAATGTATCAATAGTTGCGTGGAAGTAACGTAAAAACCCGTTTAAATAAATAATTTTCCACAAAACTCGACCGGGAACAGATCCCAGAACGCCCCGTCACCGGCAAACCAGACTATATGAGCTCGAAAATTTAATTTGCGTGCCCACTAGTGTGGGTTAGCTCAGAGCTAGATATGAGTGTGACTCAAAGTCTCGGAATTCAAATCCCTGTAGGGTGCAGGAGGTGGGAAATGTCCGCCAAGTGCACCCGCCATAGCAAGTCACGAAAACCTATTTAAAAGTGAAGAAGTTTTGAATATAAAGGGTAAAAGTTAAAATGTGAACCATAGGAAGAAAGTGAGAAAGAATCTCTATACCTTTTGAAGTGGGAGGTGCCCGCTGAATGATATTTAATACGATGTTATGTACTCCATGAAGAAAAGAACTAGTTTTCATTCATAATTTTTCCAGCTATTACTCTCCCCTCATCCCTCTCCCTCCACCGCTAAGCCCAACTACCCCTTACATCCAGCATGCCTCGTGAGAAATCTACAAAATGGGATAAAATACTCCCATGTTATTTCCAGGGTAGAGCATTTTGTAGGACCCAAATAAAATTATTAAAAATTGAAATACTTCAAAACAAGTTTGAAGCACATTTATTACAAACTATTTTTAATATATAACACATAACTCATGTAAAATAAGAATATTATTAAATTATTCGGACCTTCATCCGTAAGCACATAGTTTAAGGCAGTATTCCGAAACCTTTTTTTTACGTTCACGGTACACTTAAAAAGGCTAACAATTTTGGCTGTACACTGTTTTGTTTTGGATACGTGCCACGACAGCAGAGAATGGATTATTCACCCAGTCCAACGGTTGTACGGTAAATAAAAATTAAGAAAGTATAGAGCAGCTTTTCTCTAAAGTAACTTCAATTTTTTTCAGATGTATTTAAAATATTATTAAGAACGAGTAAGTAATAAATGCGGACGACGCATGTCTATCACTCGTAACAATTTAATTCGTGTTTATACTGAACAGAGATGGGTGGCAGGTGCTCTGGTCTGTGGCTGCACGGCACAACTAATTCACTGTACCATGGTACACTGTTTGTGGAACGCTGTTCTAAAGTGTCAACCTCGTCTGGTCTGGTTTGTCGACAACGTGAAGGTCGAAGTTTGAATCCCAGCCGAGTGGTCTGAGATGGTTTTCTTTAGCTGATTTTCCACTCCCCTTCCAATAAAATGAGGGTTAATTTATTCTAAGTTATACCCTCCTTCTTCTATTTGTATGCATATATATATATGTGTGTGTGTGTGTGTGCGTGTGTGTGTGTGTGTGTGTGTGTGTGTGTGGATAGGCCGGATTGGTAGAAAGACGTGAAGTCCAAAACACATAATAAAAAAAATTAACCACTTCGGTGATCGCGTAGTCTAACGCGCTACTCTCGTGTTAGACTATATTGTCGAAGACGGAGAGATCAGGGTTCGATCCTGGTTGGGTGCATTGAGGGTGGTTTTCCCTAAATAGTTTTCCATTCTTCCTCCACGAAAATGGTGTACATTTCCTCCATATTAAACCATCCTGATCCCTAGCCCATTAGTGTAGTTAGTACAGAGGCTTATAACCTGAACGGGTAGTAAGACGTGGTGCTAAAGAAAAATAAATTGTTGCGATTATTTTGATCATTAGATGTGAATTTATTTTATATATAACCGTTAACAGGGTTTAGCTAGAATCATAAGAGACAGAAATGAATTTCAAAAAAATAATGCATCTTTATTTTGTGAATGGAAGACTAAAGGATAGGGATAAGAGGGCTTTAAAGAACCTGAAAACCAAACTAGAGCTGTAAGCACCTTTTGAAATGGGAAGAGAATACCATTTTCTTCACATCATTCACACAAAAGCTCCTGCGCGAAGACAAGGATTCTATTTTTTCTTCACTTAGAAAAAAGAAATAAAGAAGAGACTCGCAAACTACTCTGTTTGCAATCAGCTGCCGGAAACTTCTTTGGGTGCCAACTGTGGCCCCTTCAAACCCCTACCACCCCCTTCCTCTTCAACCCACTCAAAACCAAAGATCACACCATGCATGACTTTTGGGGGTTCGAAGAGAACGAGAACAGGAAAGAGGAGATATTGCTATCTCTTTCCACGCTCTTCGCGTTACCAGTTCTAAGAGCACAAAGAGAGAAGGTAAGAAATGGAAAATGGGGTTTAGAAGAGCTGGAGAACACATATGTAGTCTTGAAACACTGATATAGAAGAAAAAGAAAAGAGTGTAGTGATGGAAGAGAGATAAAATACGACAGGAATTCAAGAAAAAAAAACTGTCGTTAAAGGTAAAAAAAAGGAAATTGGCAAATTAATTGGTATTAATTTTTAATTTTTCAGGTTAAATGAGTAATAAGGTATCATCCCTACTTAGCGGCCACATTCCCTTAGTGTCAGGATCATCTAGTCTGGTTTGACGTTACAAGTAGTTTAGGGTTTGAATCCCAGAGGGGTGTCCTGATGCTGATTTATTTTCTAAACGGTTTATTACTCTCTCTCTCTCGAAGCAAATACGGGGAAATTTCCTTTGAAGTTTACATTCCTCATATCTACCCTCTTAAGATATATAAAATGCGTAAAGTCCTGAGACAAGAAGTAGGTTGTGGTGGAATTTAAAAAAAAAATCTAATTTCTTTAAATAAAAATTGAATAAAAGCAAAATATTGGGCTAGTTAATAGAATATTAATTTTACTTCAGACTTGTCACATAAGCAATTTAAAAAAATAAAATATTGGAAGTGATAGGTATGCGATAATGTGTTTGACTCAGTGTTCACTGGCCTGTCATTCAATTTCTGTCCGGAGTTAATAATAGTGGGTTATGCCCCTTTCCCTTCATACCTTCCTAAACACACAAATAGTTGAATTTATGTACTCAATGAACATGCCAGCATAATGGTTAGTTGAAATATCAGTTCCATATGTTACCACTAGAAACACTAGTAGGATGGTGTGACTTAGGAAAGATGAGCTCACAATATTTTTTAATCATTTCAATGTTACTTTGGAGGGGAGAGAAAAGGAAATAGAGAAGATTTAGTGACAGAAAGAGAAACATTTACTATTCTTGGAAAACCCTCGTGATATTAGTCTGGGGATATTAAGTTAAACAAATATATTTTGTGCTCGCCAGGCTGGCACCTTCTTGATGCGTATATACATTCAACAGTTAAATTTCTCTAAGCTAATCATCTTAAATGCACCCTCCTAAAATTTATTGTGTATTTAAGCTCTTGATTGATTCAATAATTGATATATATATATATATATTTGATATTAAAGTAAATTAATAAAAAGGCAAGTTATTCTGAAATAAAGACAAAGCTTTTCAGAAAGCTTACTGATTTTTATTAGGATGTTTAATATATATTTGTGTCTTCTTTGTCGTAGGTCTGCGAAGCTGAAAATTGTTCAACGTCCTCTAGTGTCACATTACCACAAAAAGAAAGAACCCTTAAGATGCATTCATAAAATAGATGTAATGTAACCAACTTTGACAGAAGGCCATTATATTATTTTATAATTTTAAAAATCTCTTAAATAAACTAAAGTAAAGAGTTTTTTAATTACTTTTTTGTAGAAGTTCTTTCTATTGAACTTCAACTATAGAAGACATAAAACAACATATATCTTGAAATACATACCCGGGGTGGAGAAAACATGAAATTCATAAGGTTTGAAGCTTAAATTTCACTTTTAAAAACTGCTGCCCCTCTTCGTAAAAAAAACCCCACATAAAATCAAAAAGATAAATTCTAATCTTTTGAGAGGAGGTATAGAAATAAAAAAAAAAGAGGAAGAAGTCGGGTACAGTTCGTTGTTTTTTCCTAGCGAGATCGGCTAAAGCCGCAAGTACCCTTGTCTGTTTTCCTCTTTACCTTCCTCTCCTTAAAAGCTGACTTCTGAAGAGAGAACTGGACGAAAAGAATAAAAAACAAAATATTTTCTTTACATTTCTTATATCGTGGCTAAGGATTCTTTTTTTCAATAAATAGTATAGAGACGAAAGACGTGCTTCGGAAAAGAGAAGGGGGGGAAAAAACTATTGGTCGCGGTCTGGTGATTTCGTCATCATTTCCAAGTAAAGCGAAAACAACAGACCAGAAAATAATCGCTCCTTCTTCGCTTGAAAAAGAGACTAGTCTTAAAGAGAGAATCTGAAATAGATACACAACAAAACGGGAAGAAGGAATCAGATATAGGATAAATAGCGACACACACATATATAGTAGCAAATTAGCATAACTGGGCTATCTTCACAAAAATATATAACAATTCAGCAAACTATCAGCATGCAATGCCAGTGTAAGAAAGTAGTATAACTTTGTTAGCTCCACAAGAAGATCAAACAAGCCAGATAGTTCTCACTATGCAATGATAGTGTAGAAGAGTATTGTAACTTAGTTTTTGTCACAAGAAGATCAAACAAACTGACCAGTGTTATTGTTAGAAAGTAAGGCCACTGTCTCAAGACGTTCCAACAATCCAGCGAGAAAGTAAGAAAATTAAATATAGGCTCTCTCTCTCTCTTACAAAGTTGTGGGATAATGTGAAATATCATAAATGTATGGAATCCAATTATAGGTATTGTTGATAAATATATATGGCATAAAATCAATAATTACCAGTTTTTAAGCCTGCCTATCGTAGGTTGAGTTTAACAATGTCACAAAATCTAATAAAACCGAGCCTTAGGTTCAGTTTCATAGTCAAATTTAGTACGCCTCAAGTGCGGCGCTACACTAAGTTAATAACGACACCTACCTAAAACAGAATGAAATGGGACGTTCTCTTATAGGAAACAGGCCTATTCCATTCTGGTTTAGGTAGGTGTCGTCATGTACTTAGTGTAGCGCCGCACTTGAGGCGTACTAAACTTGACTATGAAACTGGCCCTTAATTATAAGCTATTCTTGTTGTAGTGCATAGCCTATTATAGAACACAGGGCTTGCGTTTTTGTCTAGGTCAGATTATCAAAAAATTGGATTGGAAAATAAAGGTGGCATACATAGCAGGACCTCATTTTAAAATATGAATTTATTAAACATGGAGATTTCAAAACCAGTCGTACATCTAGTTTTGAACCCAAGCCACAAAGGGGAGAAAAAATAAGATTCGAGTATGTCCTGACTTGGTTTATTTACTTTTTGTTACATTTCTATAAATCACATTGATTGATTTGAGTTTAAAATAATGAGTCATCACCTTTAACTATTTTAGAGCTAAAATTAAAGTCACAATTTAGCCTCAAGTTATGTAAATATAAATTCTATTATAAAGTTGACAAAGAATTTCAGCTGTTATCACAGGTGCAGACATAATTACAGAATTGTAAACCCCAATTTTGGGCTAGGAGGCACATTAGGCGTCAAGATAGATATTAATTTCTAAGTCATAAATTTCTACTATTATAAATATATACTATATATATATATGTATAAAGTAACTAGATGCTTCAATCCCTGCAAGATGGCGTGAGTCAGTTATAAAAGGTGGATATAATAATTGAAAGAAGCATTGTCAGCCAGCATGAAAGTATGAAGTGGAGAGAAAATCGTATTAATTGGCTAGTTCCTTCTCATTATATTATATTTGATCAAACGCAAGAATACGACCCCATATGATTCGCTTGTAAAAATGTTGTTTACAAAAAGGAATTAATTACGGAAACTGAGACAGCTTGAAGGATGAACAAGAAGAAAGTGAGGAAGAAATATGGAGAAGTCAGAAGTGTGTAGGTGTGAGATTGCAGGATATTTTATATGCCATGGACTAACTTATCTGGTTGCTAACGGAAATCGTGTTCAACTTATCAGTCCACACATTGTCGGTAAGATTGTTTGAGAAAACATATTTTAAAAAAAGGTACAACAAAGTGGCATTCAGTTGTTTCATATAGGCCTATATTCTACTAAACCTATAACATATGCAACAAAAACTTTAGTCGTATATACTTTCTGTTTCCTCCACGTCTTACTACCCGACTGGGCTATATCCATTCAATTACACTTAATAATTAGAGACGAGGATGGCAGAATTTATAGAGAATATATCCACATTTGCACAAAGGGAGAGAGTGGACCACTGGGATGTCGTGGTTCAAACCCAAGCTGGGTGTTTTTCATATTTTTTTCCATTCTCTCTCCAAGCTAATGCATGCATATTTCCTCTAAATTTCTACTCCTCTCATCACCTACCCCTTAACAGAATTGAAACATGTATGGACAATTGGACAGACAAAATAGTATTTACCTCGAAAATATTATATAATCCAAATAAAACATGAAATATATTAATCTGACAGCAATTCATCCCACCCATGCAAAAACGGTATACAGGGAAAATAGGGAAGAGGAGGCGTGAGGGAGGTGGTCGAATACCTTCGTAACAGGCTGTCCCTTTGTAAAACGGACTCCCTCGTCCCCTCAACCTTTCGCCAATCCTCTCCTCCCCTTCTAACCCAACCGGCCCCACGGCCCCACATTGATGTTGGTGGTACAATTATTCAGTTCCGGAGGACTCTAGTTCCGACATCAACTCGCCTTTCTGTCCATCCACCCTACCCCCCTAACCCCAACCCAGCCACCTCACCTATCCCACGCCACCCATTCTCTTTTCATCATTCTCGGTGTTGGGTTGGTGTTCGATGTAACTGTAGCTGTCCGCATTGGATTCATCGCCATGTTAGTCCACTTGTCGTCGCTGCTTGCAGTAACCGTATAAGTCACACTTTACAGTCTAATGTGAACCTAATCACAGCAACATCTAAAAAATTCAATAAAAACATTAATAATATGTGTTCAATGACACTGATAGGCAAGTGGACAAAAGAGTCACTCAGTATCGTCTGGTCGGTCTCGTTTTACAGTGACGAAGACGTCCAATTTGAATCTTAGTAGGGTGTACTGAGGTGTCCCCACCCCTCCCCCTAAATGTTTTCCCACTATTCTTCCGTGCCAATTCAGGTACATTTCTTCTCATTTCTACCTTCCTAATTCTTTCCCTATTTGTGTAAATGTGTGAATATCAAAGACGGGTAGTAAGACGCGCGTAGCAGTAGCAGTAGCTTAAAATGTTCTATATTGAGGAACGTGTATCTAAAGTACAGTGACGTCACCACGTAAACAAAAGACTACTCGCTATTGAGGGATGTTTTCTGGTGTTACAGCATACACAATTACACATATTGTGTGATTCGGATTTCCCTATGTGTGAGACGTTAATGTCGAATAATTAATTCGTTCTGTGAAGTGAATTGAATTTAGAATCAATTGCTGTCGAGTCGAGTCGAGTCGAATTGAGGTTTTTTAGTTCTGCAGTCAGCCACCCTCACTACTCAACCTTGCTGATATGAGAGTATTATTTAAACGTCAGATAAACTGTTTATTCTCTGAGATGCACTGTGATTGTTAAAAAAAAAGATCAAGCCCACCCTCAGTAGTGCTGGGATGTACATACTGATCAAATAAACTAGATACTTTTTTTGAAATAAATAAGATAGCTATGTGTGACCTGCATTGATGGTGGAGTGGTCTAAGGTGTTGCTCTTGTATAAGACTGTACTGCGGCTCAGTGTTGTGAAGGTTTTTTTCAAATAAAATTCCACTCTCCTTCTACACAAATTTTGATACATTTCTAAGTTCAACCTCCCTCATCCCTAACTCACTATCGTAAATATTACATATGCATATAGCCTGAAGGGGTAGTAAGACGCAGTGCTAAAACAATCTGATATTTGTATGATATAAAATAATTATTGGTAGGATCCATTGCTACCTTCGACCTAAAATAATATATAATACTCTAGCGGCGACCATTAGGCCTAAGTGACACGCAAATGCCGAGGACGTTTAAACTCATGTAACCTAGTAAGCTGAACCGAATCAGTGGTGTCAGAGTGGTACTAAAAAAAATACATTTTCATTCGATGAGAGTTTGAAATGTATTTCCGAGCTAAGCCATCGTGTGCGGGCTGTGTTGTTAGTCTGTTTCAGCCAACACCCCTCTCAGTTCTGCTTGTCCGTCACAATTCGCTCACAATGAACTGTTGCCGTGTTAACTTCCTGCACTGATGACCACTGTATCGTGCAGAGTGAGAGAGAGAGAAAGCGCATGGGAACATTTTCATTTTAACAAGGTTCAAACTCAAGTATAGTCTCAGCGTCAAATAAAATAACCTCTTTGTAAATGTCTAGAAAACACATTATTTGCTTAAATAAAGAGGCCACCTCCCCCAACGGATAGCATATAGGTAGACTAGTAGTCCCGCATGGCGTTGCGCTTGACCCACTGTGGTATAAGAATTATATGTCCCCCCTCCCCCCACGATTCCCGTTACCCACTGTGGTATAGTAATTATATAAATCCTCTTTATTCCTTATCCCGTGAGAATTTCAAAAAATTCCGGCCCCATTCCTTGTCTACATCATAAAGGGAACCTTTGTGAAATATTTCAGCTTTCTAGGTCCAAGGGTTTGGGCTGGGCGTTGATGAGTCAAGTCAGTTAGTCAGGACTTTTCTTTTTATATATATATATATATATATATATATATATATATATATATAGCAAATCTCGAACCAAATGTCACATCAAGGAGTATGAGAGGAGTGAAACAGTTTTACCATATTCTGAAAAAAAACTACAAAATTTAATAATTATTATTTTATGATGAAATTAAATTAACGAATGCGTATGCATAGTACTCGACCCAACGGTTGGTTGGATCCCCTATAGTTTCACCATAAGCTATAAAGACTGGATAGCACCGAAGAAGCGTGCTAGAAAAATGAGGAGTGAGGTGTTTCCCTGTTGTTTTCCTCAGTTTCACCGTCAGATGTAAGGCCTAGGTAGCACCGAAGAGTCGTACTAGAGAAATGAGGAGTGAGGTAGTTCCCTGTTGTTTTCCTCAGTTTCGCCGTCAGATGTAAGGCCTAGGTAGCACTGAAGAGTCGCACTAGAGTAATGAGGAGTGAGGTAGTTCCCTGTTGTTTTCCTCGGTTTCGCCGTCAGATGTAAGGCCTAGGTAGCACTGAAGAGTCGTACTAGAGAAATGAGGAGTGAGATAGTTCCCTGTTGTTTTCCTCAGTTTCACCGTCAGATGTAAGGCCTAGGTGGCACTGAAGAGTCGTACTAGAGAAATGAGGAGTGAGGTAGTTCCCTGTTGTTTTCCTCAGTACCACCGATGGTTGAAAAGCCTGGGTAGCACTGAGGAGTCGCACTAGGCAAATGAGGAGTGAGGTAGTTTCCGTTGCCTTCCTCACTGAACCAGAAGGTACTATTGCACATCAGTCTGCCAAACACACCGAAATGCATAAACCAGCTGACCCTACAAATGACACCTTCACTCCATTAATCACAAGGTCTGTATGTATATTGAATATTATTACTTGTATCGTTTATACCTTGCCGTTTTCATAATTGTCAGAGTCATAAGTGAGAATGAAAGAGATCAATCAAAGTAACAACTTGTTCTAGATAGCCCATATCAGAATATATAATGCATTGTAAACATTATATTACGTCACCTTTTAAACTGATCTCAATTTTTCAGGTGCCAAGTGAAAAATGTTGTAAGTCATACTTCAATAGGTCTACCTACGTGTTTTGGTTGAAGCCTAATTTTCTCTCTAATTTCCCGGCTAACCAGCTGTGAGACAGACTTTTTAAGTCAAGCTCAACTCTTTTCTTATAGCGCCACGTCTTAGTACCCGTTTGGGTTATAAGCCTATGTACTAATTACGCTTTTGGGTTAAGGATTAAGAAAGCTTAATTTAGAAGAAATGCACCCACATTTGCATGTAGTGAGAGTTAAAAACCATTTTGGAAGACTACCCTCAGTGCAACTGACCGGGTTCAAACCCCAATCTCCTCGCCTTTGGCAGTCTAGTCCAACACAATCAAGCTCAACTGGTCTGAGTTTTTCATGACGAGGAGGTTGTAGTTCTAATATTGATGGGTAAGTTCTGGGTGATTTTACCAAATTTATTTCTCACTCTCCCTCCACGATAAATTCTTCTATATATCCTCTAAATCCTTCCTTAGTCATCCTTACCCCATCAGCTTAATTAATTTAAATGCAGATAGCCAAGATAAATAAGACGGTTTGTTAAGAAATTGTTTTGTATTGAAACGACTCAAGTATTAAACATTCTCATTTTGACCAATGAAATTCCTAACAATTCCCCGATTTTCCCTGATCATTATCTAAAAATCCGGACTCAAAAGTATGTCACATCCTTTTATCACCTCAACCCCCCAGGGCTTTGTTAATCGTTTTTATGAATAATAACTTTTAAAATTTAAATAAAGCATTTGTATTTGTGTTAACATATTGTACTAGGAATTAGATAAATTTTAAAATATATTTCCTACACAGCTACAAACAAAAAAATACAGTTTGAATCACATTGTAATTTACTGATTTAATGATTATTATATTTCATATTTTGACTAAAACAACATTTTTCCAGATATTTTTTGTAATTTAACAAATTCCCGACAAATTCCCGTATTTCCCAAACACTTCAAATACCCGTATAGTCCCAGTTTTCCCTGATTTTCCCGGATGGTAGAAACCCTGATTAATGTAACTTTGGAGACATTTTTTTAATTTTAAATCCGAATGAATAGGCCTATTATGTATAAAATACTTGGAGTTTAGGCAATGACAGGCATATACACAAATTTTGGTAGGGAAACCTGAATAAACAATACCCCTTATTAGACCAAGACGTCAATGGGAGGATAATGTAAACTTTGATTTGAATGGCTGCCTAGGTTCTGGTGATTATGAACTTGGGAGTTCCGTCAGGCCAGAGAGTTAATTTTTTAGTTAGTTAAAGAGGGATTTAGAATTTAACATTTGAATTAATTTGTTATAAATATTTTATCAATCAAATTCAGAGTATTTATTTTGAGTATCAGAAACTGCTGATCACAAATAATTTACCCTTAGAACAAATTGTTCAATAATTTATCCATCGCCGACCAATTTACGCCCGCCACACCGGTTGTAAAATACGAGAATTCAAGAGCGAGCTAACACAGATATGATACTTCAGAGGAAAGATGATCTAAGTTCATCTTTGGTTCAATATTGATGCACTGATGGTTTTATATTAACTTTGTTTGATATGGGTGGAAGGTACAGGACACTTATAAAGATCAGACTTAGGTTTGTTCACATGAAATGGTGTGTATAAACATGGGTAAATACCCGTACCAGTGGTCACATAATTAAAGGCGTCAATTTCATAATTTAGTGAACTGCCGCTGTTAGAGACATCAGATTTAGAATCCTAGCTGGGTGTACTTGGAAATATTTGCAGCACTTGATTTATCACTGTCGTTTTTCCACCCCCTTCCAAACCTTATGCATCCAAACTACCCTGCTCATTCTTACCACTTAGATTAAATCATTTATAACCATATTATTTTACCAAATAGCTAGAGATACTCGGATAAATGGGTGAAATAAGTTATAAATTCTCGCTTGTATTTGCGAATCTTTCTCCGTGTTAAAACTGGTGAGTGTCCTTGAAATTCCCCTTGCTCTTTTTACCGCAGAGGCTAGATGATTTCCAAGTCTTTTTATGCTTTTGTTAAACCAAAAATCTTTTACTAACTTTCAAGAACTCTAATTATTGCTGGAAATACAATCAAAACACTTACAACTCGCCAGGTCTTGGGCAATATAAAAACTGTAGTCAAATCTCTTACGGTTAGCCAATATGGAAGTTTTATATCAATATGTGGGTTCACAGGGTTAACTTATCTGTCTTTTTTACTTCGGCACCATCTTCTTCAACTGTAGTGATTTAGAATGCCTATTTGTATAGGAAACTTTAATCCTTAAATATAGGGTTATTCGTATTGTGTTGTGACTTATCTAGATGGTATACTATTTATAGGTGTGTATATTTTTACACAAACGCTGACTAAGTAGTTACGGTATGGGAAATGCCATCAACATTTAAAAAATAGTTATAAAAGTGACCTGTTATATTAAAAACTGACAAAATTATCCATATAAAATTAAAAAGTGACCAAAAGTGATATCGATTCAAGGAAATAGTGGAAATTAATACAAAATAACTTTTCAAAATAGTAATAAAGTAGAGTATTATCAACCCCTAAAATCCAATATTTTCTTTTTTTCTTTGATATTAAACAAAACTTCAGTTGATTATAATTTTTAAATGAATTTCAAATAAACAAGTTGGAAAATGACAAGTAAGTATGGCGATAGAGCCCAATTATATCTACCCGGAGAATTCATGAGACCTGAAGAAATTAAAATTTGGGAGCCTCCTTACACACGCAAGATTAAAAAAAAAAATTATTTGAGGTATCTAAAGTGCATGTTCTCAACCGACTGAATATATCAGCAAACAATTTCTATGAGCAAGAGCGAAAGTTATACAATTTTGTTGGGAAAGGTATTTTCACATACCTTAGGGGGTTATTTTACATGCCACAATCGACATGAAACCAACGGATTTACTTCCCCTCCAAAGGAAGTTGTGCTATGGACTTTTATCAGTCAAGCTAAATACATTGACCCCAGCTGGGTTTGAATCCAAGGACATCAGTCCTGAGGTGATTACTTCAACCCAAGACCAGTGAGATCGATAGAAAATAATTAAATGAATTTATGTAATCTATTATGGTTCATTAACAATGTGTTTAAAACATTTTCAGAAAAAAACAATCGTTTCCTCGGAATATTCTGCTTCATTCGTATCATCTTTACAACTCTCCCTAACTTAAAAGAGTAGGTTACAAAATATCAGATTTTTTTATATATATATATGTGCATTGCTATGATTAGGTAGAATAGAGCTCAAACCGACCCATTTGACGTTCCTCTTCTCATCTGTGGGCAGCACTGAGCCCAGGGACTTAGATTGTCTGGTGTTTTACTACCGAGCTATAGAATTATATTGATAGGAAAAACAGTTTCTGGTAATTACTAAGGATACTTATACAATTTTACTAAATTCACACAAGTCATGCTGTCACTTTTGATAAATATTACGAATATTTCTAAAATAACACAAATAATACATAAATATGTTGCATATGAAATATGTTAGTCGTAAAGAAATATATTTGAATTGTATAAGCTGTTCTTTCAACCAAAATCGGGGTGCGTGCACAGATTTCAATTTTCAAAATATATTTGGAAAGTACTTAGGCCTATCAAAAACATACTATGGATACCAAATGTTAAACTTAATAGATTGTGACTAAATGCAACCTATGTACAAAAAAGTGTATAATTTGGAAGCACAAAAAGCCAATCCTGAGTCATTGTGGCTAATAGTTTCAAGGAAGCTGATGATCTGACATCCATCATAAACACCAACTTATTATACGTGCTATACGACCCTAGTGTTAGATTAAACATGTATATTTCAGTAATAAATCATCGTTACGATAAGCCAAATGCCCAAAGATCTGAAGCTGGATTACCGTGTTTATGTGTCATTTCTTGGCATATTGAAACACGTGTATAAACTACACGTAATTTTCACCAGATGTTAATTTTAATATATACTGTACAAAAAATAATAATTGAAGAATTAGCAAATTGGACACTTCATTAAAAAAAATACATTTCAAGAAAATCATGAACGTGTAGCAAAACAAACTTAACTCTTGGGCAGTACCAAATTTTATACATGCAGCCTTTTAATTTTTCCCTACGCCTTGAATTTCATCTAACACACTCAAGTTGAAACGTTCAATTCTCTCACTTTATAGAAGACTATTTTCTAACACAAATAATTTTCCATGTCAACTTCTTCGAGGTGCTTCTTTTCTTGTGAAAACTCCCATTTTTAGCTTGATTAAATAGTTTGTCAATGGTTTTAATTCTTGAATTAAATGCTCTTATTTTTAGCTGTAACCAAATTATTCTCATGTTGTGATGGGATTTTACTCTTCCTTTAGTTTTCAGTTTCTATCTTCATTTAATTTTATTAGGATGTCTTAATTCTATATATTCGATGTATTCTCTTAAGGGGTTAAAATTATTCCAATAACTCTGTCGACTAACAGCTGTTTTAAGTTAATTATTTATTCGTTAATTAATGGTATACAAGAGGCTCACTGCTGTGGTTCTGTGTAGCGTTTTTTCCAAACAGTGAATCATTATGACATACAAGAACAAAACTGTATAAGTTTGGCCAGATCAATGATCACTTCTACCCAATTAGGTCAACATGTAATTTAGAAGTATTTGTCATGACACTTTAGGGCATATACAAAATTATATTATTTTATTAAAGTGACTTAATAGTGACTGTGTTTCAATTAAATGACAAAAAAAATCAGTTCTCACTCTGAAATCACATTAGGCAATTATTTTAAAATTTACGCCAATTTATCATATAAATCACACAATTAGATTTTTGCTAGCCCTAATATTTTGTTTAAAATCGTTTTTAGTGTGTAAAATATGTGTGTAGGAGTAATAAAGATACAAGTTTCTTTTTGGAGCCGCACTTTCTAGAATAATTATTACAGTTACCTGTCCCGTTTTTATTCTCTTTCCATCATTCGACTTTCCGTGGAGGAATTTTGACACGAATCCGGTCGAGGGTTGGGATCAATCCGGCATAAACGGCAGATAAATCGGATACAATACACACAAATGTAGGGTTTCAGTAGTGAGATGGAATGGGGTTGGGGCTTAAGAGATTGAAAATAGGGAGCAAAAAGATGTTAATTTAGCAAGCCAACACAAATTCCACCCTTGTTTCGCGGTCCCTGTTGTGCTATTTACATTTGTCGAGTTAAATAAGCCACTTGGAAGCGATGAGTGTGTGAGAAATGTTTGAATGGCGTAGATTTGTTGTAGGTAGTAACCGGGGTTCTGGGTGCTGTTTCCTGAAATTCCAACCCCAGCAAAACGATGGAAATGATGCATCCGCCCTATTTTCTGGGGTGCAACGATCCGCTATGTTGGTTTCTAATGTAATGTATCATAACTGAAGTTTGCGCTCGGCTGTGAAGCGTCATTAGAATCGAAATGGTTATTGCAGTGCTCCCTACCCCACCCGTGGACAAGTGGTTAGAGTGTGAGTGAGGTCTATATGTCTATGACCTTTGTTCGATCCCCTTGTGTTGTCTAAAAGGATTTAATGTGTGTGGGTCTGTTTTAATACCAAAATACGTTCCTGGTAGTCGGACTGGGGGCTTAATGCGAGGTAATATTTGCTCTCCTTGCTTTGGGTCGATATATATAAGCTGTGTGCGGATATATTTATGTTTATAATTCATAAGCCTTAGTAACACAGTAATGGTAATCAGCGAATTAGAATATACATCCTAAGACAATGACTGAGTAAAGGTTGTTGTAAGGGAATAAACAAGTAGCTTCTTAAATGGTAGTAGCTTGCATTAGTGGCTACGCAGTCCAGTAAATGTCAAGCTCATATAATTCGGTTTGCCAAATACAGAAATATCTGGATTATAATCTTATCTGGGTGTACTGATGAATATTGTTTATCAAGTAGTTTCCTACTATTCCTCCATGAAAACGTGGGCACGTTTCCACTTAATAACATATTCTATTACAGCGTGATTAATATATATATATATATATATGCATACAACCCATACGCGTACTATGATAAAAAAAACGCGGTAGTAGCAAAGCATATTCCATATCAGATAGAGATAAATGCGGATATTCCGGATAGTAAGACGCGGTACACGAATAAGTAAAGCGAGAGAGAAAGAAACCCTATTCTACTTCTACTTGTTCTTATTCTTCTGTACCCCCCCCCCCCCCCTCCTCATCAAACCCCCTTTTTTTTTGCCGTAGAGTTTTTTTTGGAGCTCCCCTACTCTTCTTTATTTTATAAATCATTTAAAATCCCCCA
>CABFOW010000497.1:124199-134781 GCA_902141385.1 Timema californicum | reverse complement strand
CCCCCCCCCCCACTACATTACAACCCCTGTATTTCTGTGCAGTAGGGTTTCGTGGAAAGCCTCATCATTAGTATTTATTTGAACATCTATTAAAGCTCCTACAAAAATTAATTAAAGTAATAATAATGATAATTTTATCACCCCCATCGTTGTAAATGTTGATTAAGACGTTGGTCTAGTCTGATCTTGGTTGACAATGATGGGGAGGTTGGGACACGAAGCCCCACCGGGTGAAATGAGGTGTTTTTACTAAATGGATTTCTCACTCTTCCTCGTCAAAAATGTAGGTGCAATTAATCTATATTATACCTTATTCATCTCTTCGCCTTTAGTATATATACAAAAAAAAAACTAGCCCCATTACTTCTTTGGTGCTGACTGACAGAACATAGCTGAATTCTGACAATCAACATTTAGGTATATACCTAAATTTTGACCGTCAGAAGTGACATCTGCTAAACACTTGTTTTTACAGATCATTTGGTCCGGCGTAGGTATACATAATTTGCTCTGGTAACGTTTCAAAGCTGTCATTCAGCACCAAAGAAGCCATGGGGCTATTGTACATGCGTAAGACTCAGATAGACATGTGCTACATAAATTTAACTATCTCTACGAAATATATATATATTTAAGTTGTATTTGTTTGTTTTTTATCACAATGTCTTAATTCCTATTCAGGTTATACGCATATATGATAGTTACTCAAATGTAGTAGGGATCAGAAAGGATGCAGTATAATGGAAATATATCCTCATTTGCGTGAAAGAATAAGAACACTTTTAGGAAAAGCAGCCCTCAGTGCACCCAACCAGGATTTGAGTCCCTGTCTCCCAATCTTCATCAAGCCAGTCCAACACGAGAGTGACGCCTTAAACATTTCGGATACTGAAGTGAGTCAATTAAATACATGGTGTCAGTACAATTTATAATAAATTTAATATAATTAATAAACTAAATAACAACAAAGTGGAACAAATGAAATGGACAAAAATCTCTCATAATACAACTTGCAATACTATTAAAAAACTAAATATGAATGCAATGGAAAATAATTCAAAATGAAAATGGAAATAAAACAATTTCAAGCACTTTCTAAATAATCGATTATATCAGAACACGACTTATTTACAAGATTAAATGGGTGATCTGGTGGTCTAGGGGTAAGGTGTCGAGCTTCTGTGCTTAAGGTCCGGGGTTCAATCCTCGGTCCCGGCACAGATTTATCTGATTACCAAACCATTCCTTTACCTCTGACAAGACATCTTGTGAATGTGGGGAATGCCAGGCCTCAAACGTGGTTCGGATTCCACGTTAAACTGTAGGTCCTCCATTTCATCTCACAATCACCCTACCATTACACATTAGCCTAAGTGCGTATAAACCGAACGGGTAGTAAGACGCGGTGATAATAATAATAATAATAATAATAATAATAATAATAATAAGCTTAAATCTAGAACAGACACAACATCTAGCCCCGGCCATTTATTCATCACTATAAATTAGAATGGTAAACCCATATTTAATCGTTTATACATTTTTCGGTCATGCCAGGAGTCAAACACGGGACCTCTATCTCAGTAGATATACACGCTATAAACTAATCTAAGGTGACAGACAAACAAACAAAAATTTGAAATAAAACTCCAATTTAACACACAAAAAAAGACAAGATTTAAAAAAAACGGCCCAACTAAAATGGTATAGCATTGTGAAATCTGCGATGTGAATAGGTTACCGCGATATAATTGAACCATTGTGGTACTTGGACGTTCTTCACCCCCTATCCCTGCTCCCTCCCCTCGTTGACAGTCACGGGGTTAGGAGGGAGGGATGAAATTAAATTTCTAAATCTATGTCCGGTGTGCGGTGGAGGGTCGTTGGACGGAGGAATCCAACGTGAAAAAAATAAAATAAAAAAAACGAACAAGAGGATGAAGAATATATAGCCGGCCACATGTGCTAGGGTTGGGTTTTAGGCTCCATGGTCATCTAAAATGTTCGGCAATAAACGTCAAGGGGCGTTATTGTTCACAGTATAGCCATTGTGTACACTCTGGCTCGAAGAAAAACAACACCTTTCACTTTGGCCAAAACTTACTGTGCATAATCGCAAAACATCTGCAATATAGACCCGCCCTTGTGACCCCACAGACGAAGACATAAATCTCGTATATTCTGTTTTGCTGGTGATAGTGAGGTTTGGGTTCGAATTTCAGCTGGGTGTACTTGAAAAAAATCCTGAATGGTCTCTCACTCTCCATCATTGAAAATGTGGCTACATATCCTTACACCTTCTGCATTCCTAAACCATTAGTGTAGATATGAGAATAGCCAGAACGGGTAGTAAGACTTGAAAGTATAAATGATTCCGCGGTAAAGTGTAAAAGCTTAGAGGGACAGTAAAACAAATGGATTAAAAAATACATATAAATTGTTATTTGAACTATTAAAAGCTATGGCTTGAATATATGGCTAGTTTTAAGGTTTTTATTTTGTTTACTGACTGATTTGATTATCGTTCGGATTATTTCTAGCGTATTTCTTAACAATTTATTGGACAGTTACATGGATCGTTGAGGAAGAAACTGAAGTAATACACCTATAAGCGCCCAATAGCTAAACGCGATGACCTGGAACAACCGTAAGAAGGGTATAGTAAAAGGAGAAATTTTGATTATGTTCTGACTATACATACTAAAACAAACCAAGAAAATTGAATTTAGAGCTATTCTGCCATTTAGATTTAGAGGAAAAAACATATCCTTCTTGGTTCAAACTCCACAAGATTAATTTCTTATAAGAACTAACATTTCTTCATACCTTTGTGTTTATTGGGAGCGATATTTAATGGCTTTGTCTTTTAGAGAATTGGATTGACGCTATGTGGGTGCCATCTTTAATACCACAGTTCTTGAAGGTAAGTTCCTCCTCCGAACTCTTGGTATCTGATTTCTACATATTAAATATTATTTCTAACAAACGCATCACAATACCGGTTCAGGCTATACGTATATATGATGAGGTAGATGTGAGTAAGGAAGCATTTTAGAGGTAGTGCACAACTGTGTGGAAGGAGAGTGGAAAATCACCCTCATTAGACCCGACCGGTTATAACCTTGATCTCCTCGTAATCAGCAGACCAGTTTAACACGAGGGTGCAGCCTTAGAGCACTCGGCCACTGTGTACCCACATTTGCGTGAAGGGAGAATACAGAAACAATTTGTAAAAACCACCTTCAGCACAGCTAATCCAATTTCGAACCTCAATCTTCCCATCATCGGCAGTCTAGTCTGCTGCAAGAGTTGAGCCTTAGACCATAGGGTCACCGACGCGGATGTAAGTTGTTTCTCTATCATCTTGTGATACTTCCCCTGCTCTTACTTTAAACACTCATATAATCTTGATGGATTAAATAACCAAACTATTATATTTGTTAGTTACGGCTATAGCCGCATTTAAATAACATATTCTATAAATTGAAAAATGACACGTGTACTCGAGAATCAAACCCAATACCTTTGGTTTAGTATGCCAATGTTCTAATCACCGAGTTATCCAATAGGCGCTTGAACAAAGGGATCGGTCAAGTCCAATGGTTCCCAAACTTTTAAGAACGACCCAATTTTTAGAACGACAAACTTTTGCGGTCCACCTTGCTTTAATGGATGGCATGATGGAGAATAACTATTGAATGTTGTTATTTTTACCGGATTATTTTATTATTGAATATAATTGTTCATTAAACTTATATATTCATCATGATGAGGCTTGTGCTACAGATGCTCTCGTTTTTTGTTTCTGTTGACGGTGGCATAGACGTACATGATACAGGCACGAACTTGAAACCCTGGTTTTCTTTTATTTATATAATGTGCCTTTTTTTACCCTTCTTTCCTTTCTAATTTTGAGATGAATTTCTATCTTCAAATCATCATAAAAAAATTGTAGTTTTAAAACTTTACATGACCCACCAAAAATTGGCTCAAGGTTCACCAGTCGGCCCCGACCCACAACTTTCAAGCCGCTGGTATAGTCTAATTTTTTTTCTGGTGACGAGAAAGTCGGGGCTTGATTCCCTGCTGGAGAAACTTATGTGTGTGGTTTTTTTTATAAAAATCTTCCCATTACTCCTTCAAACGAAAAATGTATCGTTTCTAAATTCTAGTTAATAACAAGGGTGGTTAGTAAGATGTGAATACCAAAATATATATATATACACTATATCAAATTTGCATAATATATTATTTCGAATATGTACTTATCATGAATATAATATTAGTTAAATCAGAAGTAAATAAATGGAACGGTGCACCACACGGACTTTCACTAGCTTTTATCTTAAAATATACATTTTAAAAAAAAAACATGGGATTTGTGAAAATATATAATAGGGCTATACGTTGTTGTAGAAACATCACACCAAATATCATAAATGAATTAATATACATTGTTACTGACTTAATTATTATATGGCAATAGCCACTAGGAGAACTGTTACAGAAAATTTAAGAAAAGATGAACATCTTTGTCCACCAAAGAGCATAGGATTCAAATTCATTATCAAAGACCTGAATTAAAAAGTATATATATATATATATATATGCTTTTAACTCAGAAACTATTGTTTCTATAAAAATATATCTAAAAAATTATGTGTATCTTAAAGAGTACTACAACTTTAGAACTGTAAGTTATTTCGTATCTCAATAGTTGCGGAGAAATGACCAAAATTGGAAATATTCCTTAATGCAAAGTATCCTCAAAGTCATTTTCATAAGAAAATGAGAATCTCCATCTTGTTTCTAATAATAAACAGTGTCTAGATATAGTATATAATCGTAATAGCAAATTTTGATACAATCATTTTTTTCTCTTTTGCCCTTCAGTACACCTAATTTTAGGGTTAAATGGATAATTTCAAAAAAACCTTGACGGGGTGGGGGGTGGGCCTAGTGAAAATCCCAGATACCAAGTTTTAGCCCAATCGGTAAAATAGTTTCAGTAATAACCCGAGGTACAGATAGGCAGGTGGACAGGCGGGCAAACAAACAAATGGCCTTGCGAAAACAAATTTGTTTTGTTTCAGGGGGTCATGAAACGTCAACATTCGTCAAAACCTTGAGTTCAATTTTTTTGATGAACATAATACTTTTTCTCCGATGTGTCAATAGAAAGTAAAAATAAGAATACCACTTTTCTCCAATTTTAAAAAATAGGTTTCAGTGACTCTTTGAAAAGTGTGAAAGAAAATAATATTTGATTTGTATTTATCCTAAAAACTTATTTTCCAGTTTTATTTATTTAAAAGTTTAAACTCCTGCTTCTAAATACTAATTATTTTATTTCTGTAGCTCTCCATAGTTTGGTGTATTAAATAAAAAGGTTGACGACAGATGAGAAAGCTGTCAACAGAGGATCAGCCGAGATTTAACATAGAGCTTAGAGAAAGTTCGCAATCATTTATACCGTTACTTTCCTCCCCAAGTGACGCGACAATATGTATTTTTTTTTATTAAAAATATTTTTTCCTCTCTTTTTTCGTTTACCTGCGTTCGGTAGCCTTTTTATTTACCATTCAGTATAAATTATATCTTCAAGAGTTAAATAAAAAAAAATATTTTTCCTCTCTTTTTTCGTTTACCTGCGTTCGGTAGCCTTTTTTTTAACATTCAGTATAAATTATATCTTCAAGAGTTAAATAAAAAAAAATCATGATATTACATTTCAAAAAATACCAACAAATTTATACTTCATTTACAAACCAAAATAAAAACAAAGTTTTCAAAATTTTCAAACCGTTTAGTTTCAGAATATTTTGTACATATGAATGTATCTGTAAGGTTTGAAGTCTTATTCTGCCTCTGAACAGAGACAGGGGCCTCAAGGCCCATTTGGATTTAATTTCCTTTCCTCTTTTTGATTCCCAAACCTCATGTCAATTATTTGGATAGTTTGTCATACGGTTGGCACTAAAGCCTCATTTTGATTTTTCTAAACAATGATATAGTAATTTGTCCTAGGGTTGCTTGACGTATATTCCCAGGAAACCAAAATTTAACGGTGCATGACCAATCAAATAACTTAACATAAAATTAAGCACTTAATTAATAAAAGATGAGAAGCACTATTATATTATGTATCTAATAGAGGATGCTTATCTAATAAATTAATCTATGAACCTCTTGGAATTGAACTAAAATAGGCCAACCATTTTTCTCTCTCTCAGTTACAATGGCAGTAGCTTTCTAAATTTACATTCGAGACAAAATATTTCAACTCCTATGAGTCCGTGTGTTAATAAAAAGCTAATTTTCAGAATTAGTAGCAAAATAAATTATCCAACACTTGGCTGTCGTATTTTACAAACTATAAAATATAGGTTCTTCTTCTATATCCTGTGACGCTAACCAGTGAACAAGTAGCTAGTCTACTGGACTGGTGGACTCTCATCTTCTCCAAAATTGCCTAATTTTCCTATTCCTCTTGATTAATTTCACAATCTACTAGGCAAGCACGTTTACTATCTCAACTAAGCTGTACCCAAAGTAATACATACATCCACAGATAAAAATAATAAAATCTCAGCATAAGCTTGCATCGAGGAATGTTTGAAGCATGGTCTGTAAACCTTCAAAGAGATTAATCACCACTGACATTCAATATATTGATTGCAAGTCATTCAATAATTGATGGTGGCTTCCCTCTTTCTGGTTGCACGTCCCAGTAAGTACTCTATAGCTGCTGGCCTCCATCATAAGTCATCTCCCGGAGAGGAAGGTCTATGGAAACAGGGAAAAGAGGGGAAGGGTTCAGTGACACTCCAAATACACATATTTTAGGGAGTTGTAGGGCCCGAATGTTGGTAGAACTGCGGAGAAGCCCAGCGATGAATTCATTCATCACCCAAGAGATGGAAGGGTTAGAACAAAGTGAGCGTTTTAAAACGAACCATATTTTACCCTTTGTTTGGATAGAATAATGAATAAAACTATATATATTTTTTAAATATCCATTTTTTTTGCACGTTTTCAAATTATGTTGTCATTGATAAAGCAAGTATTTACCCATTGTTTACTTGGAAGGGTGGCAAGCTTAGCTTGCTTGTTCTAATATGGTGAGGATGTATAAGGTCGAGTCATAGGCTACACAGTCAAGGTAAGACCTTTGCGGGTAATCATAGCGCACGTCAAAGAATAATTAAGCACGCAGCTTATAAACGAGCTTAACTTAGGGTCATATCCGAACCAGTGGACCGACGGACTTGTAAAGTTCCTTTAGACTAGCTCGTTAGTGACCGGGAGGTTGGGACTATCTAAAATTGTGGCAGAGTGTAATAAGGGTGGTATTTATTAAAATGTGTCCTACTCTCCATCCACGCTAATTAGGCTGTAGTTACTCAAAATGCAATTGTACACATCTTTATTGCATTAGTGTAGTGAAATGCGGATAGCCCAGATGGTTAATAAGACGCAATGGGAAAAACTATACTTAAAGTATTGTAGTAATAAAGTAAATTTGTCTGTGGCCTGGGTACCGCAGTTTATTATTATTATTATTATTATTATTATTATTAGCACCGTGTCTTACTACCCGTTCGGGTTATACGCACTTACGCTAATGTGCAATGGTAGGGTGAATGTGAGATGAAATGAAGGACCTACAGTTTAACGTGGAATCCGAACCACGGTGGAGACCTGGCATTCCTCACATTCACAAGATGTCTTGTCAGAGGTGAAGGAAGTGTTTGGTAATCAGATAAATCTTTGCCGGGACCGGGGATCGAACCCCAGCCGCCAGCTTAGAAGTCTGACACCTTACCCCTAGACCACCAGGTCACCTGGTGCCGCAGTTAAAGTGAGCACCAAATCAGATGTACCTCCTCCATTTTACCACTGCACGTGGATTAAAACCTATTTCAGCTAGTTTTCGAACCAAAGTAACGCATTATGATTGATCGTCGTCTTTTACAGACCCCTGTCTAGTAAAAAACAAACAACAATTAAGATAAATTTAATTTCTGATCTAATAAAATATAATTTGATTTCTATGTTGCTAAAGAGGTCAAACAAGAGACCGGTTTCCATTTGATTACTCACCGGAGCGTTACGGTTCTACATTTTTCATTTTAAACTTTGCCCCTAGTCTCCCTCCTCCATCCTCCCCCTTAAAACGTTGTCTCAAGAGAAGAGGGAATACCTCCAAGTGTTCTACCTCCCAACGTCGGTGGCTAACTTTCTCTCGTTAACGCTTTATTCGAAACGAACGACCGAGTGAGCTACCGTGGTGGGAGGAAAGCATTGTACGGGAGTTTGTAAGGGAAGGTGGGGGAAACTCGGACCCTGGCGCCGAGGTTTTCATTCATTAGTCCACGCAAGCCGGAGCCCACACACACACACACAGAAATATTCATTTGAATGTCCGGGGTACAAAGTTGAGAAAGTTGTTGATAAAAGGAGGTAATGCTAAGTTGCAAAGTGGAGTAACGACTCGGTATAACTTAAGTCTTATGTCCAGAGGCGTATTTACACTATAAGCCCACTAGGCACGGGCCTAGTGGCGGTGACTTGAGTGGATGGCACGTTTTGGATAACTCTTTTATTTTGATTATACTAGTCTGTTTTAATAATTACGTCAGAACGAAAATATTTATTTTTAAATAACTGTACTCTTCAATCGCTTTATAACTGACGTTTGCGTATAACCCGAACGGGTAGTAAGACGCGGTGCTAATAATAATAATATAACTGACGTCAGTCTTCCCTTCTTCTTAATGTTAGTTCAAGCTATTGTAGGACATGTACTGTAAATGTTTGATTATCTTTCATAGAAATCTTTCCTAGAATACTAACTTTCACCCCCACCCCCAACAAATCTTTACTCCAAAATTTCCTAAAGCCCTTGGTGAAACAAAATGGAGTGGAAAAGGGGGACGGAGTATATTATAACCGTGCCTAGGGGAGCAAATATTTTAAATCCGCCATTGATTATGTCATAGTGAGATCAATTTTGCAATATAGTTTTAGAAAATTTACATATTTATTGTTAAATAGGTACGTTAATTTTATTCTCAAAACATCTGGGCCATCCTCATTTAAGTACACCTATGAACAGGAACGATAAATATGTTTTTTAAGACCACGTTTTACTACCCATTCTGGTTATACACTTATGTACTAAACACGCTAACGGTTTTAGGGATTAGGAATCTTATATGATCAGAGTAAATGTACCCGCATTTGCGTATAGAGTGATTGTAAAACCATTTTAAAGTACCACTCTCAGTACACCCGACCTATATTCAAACCTCGTTCTCCCCGTCACTAGCAGTATTTTCTACTGCGATAGTAGGGTCTTAAGCCATGTGGCCACAAAAGCGGGTAACGAGAAAGGCTGAAATCAGAATAAATACATTCAAAAGTTTACGTAAAAGGAAATAAGGAAGCCGTTTAGGTAAAATACCCATTTTTAGCTCGTACTAGATTCAATTCTTGACTTATCTATCAGTGGCAAACCAGAGGTACCAGATGAGTCTGACAATTAATTAACGTGTCTACCGATGCTAGTATTAATATTATTAAATCTATAGGTAGTGATTAATGAGACTTAATAAAAAATACAAGGGGCACTTATTCGAACCCAGGCTGGGATTAAAATATTTAATTTGCATGTATAGGTATATCCTATCCTATTTAGATAGCAGTCAGTATTCTTGCTGCTAATTTTGGATGTTGCTCTTCTAGGTTAAATTAGTCTTTAATTCGTAAGCTCATTTTATCTTTTATTTGGAAAGTGCAAGTACAACAGAATCTTATGAGGTTTTCTGATATCACTATAGCTCCTTACCTTCAGCTATGTTCAATATAATATTATCTGCTTCAGTGGCTACATAGTTGATGGCATCACTCACGTCGTTGAATGTATATATACACTCAACGATCACGTTTTAGACCAGACTGCCGATAAAAGGAAGGTGGGGCTTGAATTTTGGTTGGTGTACTGAGGTGTTTTTTTTTCAAAATAGTTTTATATTCTCCTTCCACGCAAATGTGTGTATATTTAATCTATATTCAAGCTTCCCTCCTCATAACAAACTCATCAACGTAATTAGTAGGTATGCGTATAAACCAGATAGGTATAAGACGAGGTGTTAAGAGGCCAGCATAGGGGAGCCAAGACAGTGTCATTCATGTGTTCAGCTCTATCACGATTTTGATAAAACTATTAGTAGTATAAAGGTTTGGTCTTCACTGGAATGATTACAAAACTTTATTCTATGTTTCTATACACAAGAGAGATATGTCAACATAGTTTAAAATATGAAATTTTGCCCTTAGAAAAGTCAAAATCGATAAAGACCTAAATCCGAGGGAAATTAAAGCGCAATAGTATAGGAACATAGAATGGAGATTTGTGAATAGAATTATATAATTTATTAGGGGGGTCACAACACAAAATTTATTGGTATTATTATTAACCTGAGAGGTAGCAACTGCTGTACGCTAACGCCATCACTCGGCAAAGGACCGGTCAAGCTTTGCTCTGAACGTAGGAGGGGGTAGGAGAAGTGAAATAATG